>JAGSMT010000446.1:0-81237 GCA_029286875.1 Lamproptera curius
TATTATTATTTCAGTATTTTGTAGCTTATTAAATTGTTTTGTGAATATGTAGCTATGCAAAAGTTGAGTTCATCCGTTGCTAAAAAATACAAATCAATCTCTTGCTTATATTATTATAGATAATGTAAGTTTTATAAATTCTTGCTATGATAATATAAAACCAGTTTATTATAAAACGTTAGATAAAAAATTGCGGTCACCGATATTGCAAAGGGTCGTATTTTCGCCTGCACGGTTTTCACTTTTAGGAAAAGTGTTCCCTCAATTCACAATGATAGGGTTGATAAAAATATGGGAAAGTAAAAAGGTAAATCTAATGTAAACTTGCTTTGAATTCAAAATTAAATGATATATTTGAAAATATTATAATAAAAGAGTAGAGTCTAAATTTAAATATTATTATTTTAATTTAATGTGCTTTGATATTGAACTATGTCTATCTGTGGTCATAACCATTTTCTTATCTATGTTTTTCTACTGATTAAGTCAACCGAGATGTGCAGGACGTGCGTTATTTTTATTTTATCCTTGAAGTTATGCTTCCAGACACATGTCTATTGTAAGCCTTATCTAACACAGAGTTCGCGAAAAGCTCCCGTCCACACGAACTAGGTGGCTTACATTTTGCTAAAAATGAAGGCTACACGTACAGAAGGTACGTGAGTTAGGCATTAATTTATGTCTCTAAGAATCGTCGACGATTGGTTTACGGACCGGGACGCCGACGGTCTGACGACTATATTATTCGTTTGCTGGGGGCGGTGAGAACCGCCCTGGAACGCGGGTGTATCTAGTGTACGCGGTGTGTGTGTCGCTGTGCTCGTAAGCGAGGGCGAACTACAGGTGAGTGTGTGCTATCCCTACTTGTGTGGTGTGTAAGGTTGGATGTCGGGACCCCCGTTGGGTCCGGAGTCTCGGCGACCTCTTCCTCGTCCGGGTCGAGGAGACCGTTTCGAAGAAACTTTTACCAGCAGAGGGTTGCTGTGGTTGACTACTTTATCAATGTGTTTGCGAGTTATCTTTTTAAAGTGCTCGCGGAGTGTCGGCAATTTGCAGTCGCTGTGTAAGTCTACATTTCGTTGGTACCACTGCGCCCCAGTGGCGCGGCGGATGTATTTGTTTTGAACTACTTGTAGTTGCTTTAGGAGTGTGGAGGATGCAAAAGTTTGCCATGCATAAGCCATGATTGGTCGTATGCATACCTTGTACAATACAAGTTTATATTTGAGCGACATTTTACTGTTAGAATTCGTTAGGTGATAGAGTCTAGTCGAAACGAACAAAGCCTTTCTCCTAACGTCCTGAATATGACTTTTGAACGACATGTTGCAGTCGAAGGTCACGCCTAGGTATTTGGCCTTCCTTTCCCATGGGATCGGTTGGCCGTAAAGTTTTAGTTGCCCTAGTGTCTGGTGTCGGCCCGCGCGTGGCCTTATCCTGACGCCTGGGTTGAGGACCGGGGGTATCGTGTAATCACGACGTAATCTAGACCGATGAAAGTGTATTGCTACACTTTTATCGGGATTGACGTCGATTCTCCATTTACGAAACCATTCGCCTAAACGATTGATCGCGTTCTGGAGCTTTTTAAAGATATAGTTCGGTCTAAGCGACGTACAATGAGAGCAGTGTCATCGGCGAAAAGTACCAGATTGACATCGTCGGGCTTTGGAATGTCGCTCTGCTAGAGCGCGAATAATAAAGGTGATAGGACCGATCGATATCGCACCATTAGAAACACCTACATTAACTAACTTAGAGGGGACGGCATGTCAGATCGCACTCACCGGCCATAGGCCGCTTGTACTTGTTTCCGTGTACCTGTACCCATCTAAGAAGTTACTTAGATCCGACCTAGAGTTGCTTCTCGGCCTAGGTCCATCAACCATTATCGCAGGCGACTTAAATAGCAAACATCCCGACTGGAATTGCATTACGCCAAACACAAATGGCAATAAATTGCTGAAACTCGAGGAGCCACTCAACATAAATATAATAGCTCCTGGGACCCCAACTAGATACTCAGACTCAGGCATAGGCGCTCCTTGCACTATAGACCTGCTATTAGTTAGAGACGTCTCGCTTGATATCGTATCGATAGAGGCACTGTGTGAGTTAGACTCTGACCACTTGCCGTTCTTATTCAAATTGGGCCAGGCGCCGGTGCGGTCCCTCTGACCAAAACCGTAACAAATTGGCATTGTCTTGAACGCAAACTCAAGACTCGGTGAGTTAGAGCAACTTGGACCCCCAGTTGCTCTAACCTACCGGAGGTTATTGATAGTGTAGACAAAGCGTATATTGCCATCGACAGTATCACAACGCATATCTCATCAGCCATCGACGACTCCGAAAGGACAGTCAAGGTTTCGGGTGACCGCAACTTTGGCTTGCCGTTCAGTATTCGATGCCTGATAAGAGAGAAAAATGCACTCAAGCGGGCGTTTTATCGCTATCCGTCCGAGTCAAACCGATTTCGCTTTAGGCAACTTCAGCTAGAGGTCAGAGATAGGATAGAGTTACATCGCAAAGGCTCATGGTTAGGTCTGACGGAAGACTTAGTGCCATCGCACACTGCCTATTGGCAGTTGGCTCGACGTATGAAGTCGGAACCCCGTGACGCCATGCCGCCATTATCAAAGCCAACCGGGGCTTGTGAGCTTTCGATGACTTCGAAAAGACCGAATGCTTAGCCGATACGCTAGAAGAGCAATATAAGTCATCTCGCGCACACGCCGACGCGGCCCACCAATCGGAGGTGGACCGTCTAGTCGAACTTAGGGCTGCCTTCACCACCAGAGGGCGATAATTTAAAGCCAGTGACCCGGAGGAGGTTCGCGATATTATTAAGGGTCTTAAACCCCGGTCAGCACCTGGCCCAGACCGTATCTCAAATAGAACTGTTAAATACTTGCCAGGCCCTATTGTCTGTGTATTGGTGTATTTCAATATTTTACTATCAACTTGAACTTTTCCTGATGCCTGGAAAGAAGCCATCGTCATCGGTATTCCCAAGCCGAACAAACCTCTAACCTACCCACGAGTTATCGTCCAATTAGCTTGCTCAATTGCTGGGCAAGTATATGAACGCATAATTCTCTTCCGGTTGAAAGACCACACCTTCTCCAATAACCTCATCCCAGACGAGCAATTCGGTTTTCGTCCGAAGCACTCGTGTCCCGACCAAATTTATCGCCTGACGGAATTCATTCTGAATGGCCTTCATTAATCCAAACCCGTATCACAGGGGCCGTCTTCTTCGATGTCGCAAAGGCATTTGACAAAGTCTGGCACAACGGTTTGATTTAAAGCTGTACAATCTCAAAGTGCCGGACAGGCTGGTTCACATCATCCAAGCCTACTTGTCAAATCGCTCTTTCCGATATCGAGTCGAGGCACCCTGTCCACGAGCCATCCGCTCCAAGCGGGCGTCCGTTAAGGTGACCTTTGTGTATATAAGTGTACCACCCAGCGGTCCTGACAACCTATCGTTTCTAATAATGTTATAGCCACTGATTCTAGGATTGGCTATTGACGGTTTCTAAAAGGTCTCTTGCACTAGAAATATGTCTATACTATAATCCTGCAAGTATTAGGCGATTTCGGATCGCTTCTTAAGGCCGTTCGCGTTAAAGTACGATACGACTAGAGAGCGCGGTTTTACCCTACTTATGCTGGTAGCCGTCTTAATTCGGTTTACCTACTTACTTGTGTCTGTTTCGGTTTTATGGGTTTTTTAAATTACCGAGCGCGTCTATTATTTCGCCGTGAGCGAACAAGACTTTGAGTTCTCCATGGGGCCGGTTGCTAGGTTGCATTTTATAGTCCAAATCGTACAATTTGGACATACTAACTGCTTGAGCGAATTCAAAGTATTTAGCGAATACTTCGTCGGGCGACGGTCTAACGTAATTACTGGGCCCTTTGTGTGATGCGTTCAGCGAGACGGACTCAGGTAGAGACGCGGGTACGGCAGGCGCGGCGCAGGTGCGGATTTTGCACGAATTGTGGGGCCCACCTGGTCGGTTCCTTGCTATTTATTGCCCCGGCGATCTGAGGGATGGCGGCGGCTTTCTTAATAGAACGGGCTTTGTCCAAGCACCAACTGCCGGCGCAGGTGCAGGAATAAAGCTTGGCTTTGTGCCGCGGAATTCACGGAACGCGCGGCAGATGGCCGCGTTTGTCTTTGGGTGCTCTAACGCAACCCCTATAACTAGCCGGATGACCTACGTTTTCGCAATTTGCGCACGCGGGCGGCTCGATAGAGTCCTTTGGTCTTGGGCACCCGGAGTGCTGTGCTGACCGGCGCACTTTACGCAACGCGCGAGCATGCAGTTACGCGTAGTGTGCCCGAAATGTTGGCAGTTATGACACTGCGCAACTAGTCCTGTCTTGCGGGGAGTTTCGACCCGCAGGCCGGTCAATTTACAAATTGATTTAATATTGAAAATGGATTTTCCCTCGGGGGAAAGATCTAACTCGACCATAAGAAGGTCCATTTCAAATTTAAACCTAGGATGGTGCATACGGCGCACCCTATGGACGGGGTAACCCTGTTTTTTGAGGTCCGCGTTGACCTCGTCTAAATCGAGTTCTTTGGGAACTCCCCTAACAACTACTCTAAGGAGGCGGTCCTCCGGCAACGCGAAGGTATGAAAGGCGATTTTGTTTTCGCGAAGGTGTTTAGTAAGGTCGCGAAAATCGTCCGAGGTCTCAACGTTGACCCGGATGCCTATGCGTGTATTAGCCGACCTAAATTTGGTGATTTTGGCTTTCGATAGCCAAGTAAGAACACGGCTCCAGTGCCCCTTGTCGTGAATCACGACTGGGGGTGGAGCCTTGGCCTTACGTTCAGCCATGAAAACCTCGGAGGTGTCGGGGGTGGCTTGCGGCTCGGCCGCTGGCTTTTTCGCCGGTGTCGCGGTAGGGGACGGGCGCGGTGAATTTACGCGACTCGCGGGGTCGCTCTCTACTGCAGGGCGTTTCTTGCCCTTCTTACGAGAACGGACGGTAGTGAAACCGTCCGAGTCCCTATCGGCCTCGTTTTCAGCGTCCATAGCGGCGCTCATGGGAGCGGTCGCAGGTTCGACTTCCATTTCCGCGGGCTTTGGTTCGTCTTCAGCGTCTGACTGCGCTGACAGGTATGCACGGGCGGGCGTTACGACCGGGCTACGGTCCCGGTAGGTGTCGCTGAGGACGTGCGTTGCAGTACGTGATATTCTTGCCCATAATACCCTCCGTCCTTCTAACGCTTGGCAGTTCCGCCCCGCGTGGCAACAGCCAGCGCCGGAGCCGACTCCGAGCGCACAGCGGCCCGCCGCCGCCTCAAAGAGCCAGCATGCTAGCCATAGCAATGGCAGCACTGGCAATAATGCCGCGTCCTTCCTTAAATCGCTAGATTTGTTTAATTTAGATGAATTTAATCAGGCAGCAGATGAGTTCGCCGCCGCCGCCGGCGACGCGATGGTTAGGTTTTCCCTTCTTGTTAAATACAAGAATTTAATTACTGCCCTTAAGGCTTAGGTAGCGACACCCTAGCAGTAGCCAGACACACCTACACTTAGAGTGTAGGACATACACCACACTCATGACATCGGCCCCACCGGTGAGGTTGATAACTCATACCCTTTGCTATATGACACTGTAGCTAACAACATATTAGATAGGAGCGTTGCTGGAGTTTTTGCGCCACTTCTTCTCCAGCGCCAACGCTTTAACAAGTGGTAGTAACAATTTAGATAGAGCTCTTCTAGCTATTAAATGATCATTGCAAAGCGTCTGAATCGAGCGAGGCGTCGGCCCACCTGGGCAGCCCTCGATTCAGCATGCTAACGGGAACCATAAGAGTGACAACCCAAGCCTAGGCTCCCTTCTGGGGCCCTTGGTGAAGTTAAGTCACTTACGGGAGACGCGCCTGTGCAACGGCCCCTGAACCCGGTTATGATCTATAGGTTTACTCCACAGAGCACGAGATCCAGCCAAAAAAAAAAAAACCATAATAACCTCAGTGCAAGATACATCCTCACGTACCTAGATATTTACAATGATATGGGATATTTCGTCTCGTTTACGAGAAATAATGTTTGATACAACTGGTTTGGGGCAGAAAATGCACCGTGTCGTTTTATCCCCTAAGTGCCACTTTAAAACTTATATAATAAAAATAATTTTCTTTAATGACTCGTTTTGAATTTTTGTTTAAATTTAGGAATATTAAGCAGCCTTCGAGGGGCTGGATCTAGATTTCTTCATTCTACAATAGGTAGTTAAGCGCAATAATTAATTCATGCCCGTTCATCGCTTATATAATCATTCAAATTTACTTAGTCTATATTTAGGCTTTATAGTGTACAGTATTCGCATAAACTGCTTGAGTAGCCTAGTAGTATACTCAAAGGCATGTGCTTTAGAAACCGAAGGTTCTTTGTTGGGATCCTGCGGGATTCTACTACTTTCGTAATTGTTTTCTAGTTGGTTAGGGCAATGCATGTGGATCACCCTATCGCTTGTTAGGTAAAATGATCCATCCATCCATCCAGTGAGTTAAGCTGATCTCAAACATAGATCGGACGCCGTAGTCCAAATCGGCGCGGAGAACATTATTATGCGCGTAAATAATTAATAGTTATTGAATCTGTCATCATCATTAGTGTGTGTTAGTCCACTGCTGGACATAGGCCTGCTCTAACGCACGCCTCCATTTAGGGTCTTTGGACCGTATCTAATGCGGGTTGGTGGCGGACCGAATTTTTACCTTTCGTCAGACGCATGAACCATCTTTATTTTTCAGACAATAAAACAAGGTGATCGGCCCAAATTGCCCTAACCAACTAAGAAAATAACAATGAAAATTTGTTGAGTTTCCGCAGGATTCGAACCCACGACCTCCGGTTTCAAAGCCCACGCTCTAGGGTAAGGAGGCAGTTGGTTATTGAACATGTGATGATATACACCAAGTCAAGGAAAACATATGATAAAAGGTCTAAATGAACTTGAGATATCGTGCCTTATGTAAATGTATCTATAAAGAAATTGCGGTCTGATATCGCAAATGCTGCCCGTATTTTACCTGCCATGTTTTCACTTTTCAGGTGGAGGCATTTCTCCAATTTGCTAACTAATGCGAATATTTCAACGGATTCTGTCGAGTCTGTAGTAAAAACAATTGCCTGTAACCATCTGAATCAAAAGACGTTAGGTGTCTCAAAGTGATTGTTTTAAGATGTAATGGTATTAACAATTTGTTTAAAAGAAAGAAGACAAATTATTCTCTTTAAGAAGACACAAGTAAAAATACGGAAAAACTGTTTGAAGTATGTTGATTATTGGTTATTATGTAAAGTGATAACTTCTTGAGAATAGGTGAATATGGAGTAATCATGTATATAGTGAAGAAAGTAATAGCAGAAAATAATTATAAATACGAAGTCTTAAAATTTGATTTAAATAGTTTAAGTCCTAAATTTTCACGTGTATTGTCAATCCTCAATATTGCAATTATTTTAGTTTTCTTCAGTTTATATTTTATTATCTGCAGGCATAAATTCTAGAATAATAAGGAAGATTAGATAAAAAACAATAAGATTATGTAAATGTAATAATTTGATTATGAATGAGACATCTACAATTACCGATAGCTTAACTTATTGTTTAAACATATAAACATTAATTTACATATTCATATGGTGTGGCGAGATGGTGACGCAGCGGAGCCCGACACCGGGGGCGCTGGGGCTGTGAGCCTTGTCCCTTCATGGGCTTTGATCTCCTGGTCATGGCCTCTGAGCTAACAGACTCGGTGGAACCTGTTACCGATATTTAGCGGCCGGGCGTGGGGTCACAGAGGATCACTTAAAGAGTCGCCTAAGAGAGGGAGTCACAGAGACCCATCTCTAAGGCGCAAGAAGGAACCACGGGTGGTTTTAGTTGGTGCGAGCCTTTTTTTTGCCGTTTGAAAATCCAGTTACGGATTCCCCGCCGCCAAAGTGAGGAGCAGCGGGGATATGTGGGGCCCCGACCAAGATGGAGCGGCCGGTATACCCACCAAAACCAACGGTTGTTCCTTTCTCGTGTCGCTGTAGCCGAATCACGGGCGCAGATGACAGTCTTCGGCGACCCCTGCGGCGACGTGGCCCTTGCCTCTTCGGGCCTTTCTTACCGGGTGTGTTGGGACACCCGGATCGTCGCTTTAGGCGCCAGTGCCGGAACAAACAGCACGGCGCTCCCTCTGAGCCCCCTACTCTGAGCGGCGGGCACCTCTTGCTGGCCGCCCAGGTCTCAGTGTCACGCCATCTTCGGCGCCCTGGCTTCTTCTGCGGATAGCCAGGGCGCTGTAGGCTTTCCTGTCCCTTTCCGCGGCTTCCTTCCGGCCATCAGTCCTCGCAGAAAGCAAGGACGGCGCCCACGACCTTCGCTTTCAGCATCCTGCGCACTACGGCAGGATGCGAAAGGTCGTGCCCCACGACACTACGCAGCTCTCGGCGTTGCTCTACCCAGGCTGGGCACCTTCCAGCACGTGTTGGGTCATCTCGGCACATACGCCACAGTGGTGGCACTTTCGTAGGTTCTTTACGGCTACGCGGCACAGGTACCTACCGAAACAGCGTGTCCTGAGAGAACCTGCGTCGCTGGACGTTAGGAGCCGTGTCCTCTTTCTAGCCACCACTAAGAACGGGGCGTATGGCTTCTATTGTTTGACGGCCGGCGCTGAGTTGGCAGCGCAATTTATCTCTGCGCTCCTTATTTCTTCCGGGGCTGGCCTAAAGCCCCGAGACCTCGCCCCTCGCCCCAGAAGAAGAGTGACGCGACGATTTCTGCGTTCAGGGTCCCAGGGCAAAGAGCCAGCCAAAGGCACGCCGCTTCGCCGGAGATGGTCCGGAGCCCCGTACGGCCCTCATCGCCAACAACCTCTGGGTTCTCCTTAGTACGGCGGTACTTCCTTGAGGGTGTCGGTCCCACCGGTGCCCCTGTACAGGACCATGGACCTGACGACCGGCGTACAGGCGGCGACAGGAGCTGCGGGTCCTCCGTTGGGAGCAGTCTGCCGAGAGCCGCCCTCGCCACTCTAGGCGCGAGGCGCTCAAAATGGGCGCAAAATTCATTGGCGGTCTAGGATCAGGCTGAGATATTTCATTGTCGGTTTGACGTCGACGGACGCCGCAAACGATTGTGGGCGTCCGCAGGGCGTTCCGAGGCCCGTAAATATAAAGGGCCTCGGATTTTTCGAGCGCCACCTCTAGTCCTAGCCGCCGATGCGCCCATTACTTGAGTGACCCCGGCATTGGCGAGAATAGCAGTCCTCAGAAACTTGGTGCACGGGGTGACGAGGGTGTCGTCCGCGTAACAAGCTGACGTCGACACCTCAATAATGCCGCCACGTAGCACCCAATCGAAACCAACGTTCCAGAAGCGGTCCCAACACCGACCCCAGTGGAACTCAACGACACCTCGATGGTCCGGAGCCCATCTCGGCACGGGAACTCGACACGTCGATGCGACAGGTAGGCCCTGATCACCCTTTGAGTTGATGCGAGTTTGACATAACCCGTCCTGCCTCGCGAGACGGGTATGTTTAGCATTTCCACGGTAAAAAGCTAGCAACCAACCCTGTTTTTGTCTCTACTGAAAAATTTTTTCAATAAATTTACCATGTGACTGGTTTACCGGGTAGGTCCCCATTTTACAGAGGACGGTCTGGGTGGTACCACCGGGTACCTATTTCTACAGCAAAGCAGTAGTGAGAAACACAACCTTTGTTCCGGTTAAGGGCAACTGTAGCCAGCATATTTACTGGGTAAACGAGACGTAACATCCATGTCTCACGGTAGGAGCGTTGGTGATATCAGTATTGCCAATGTCTATGGGCGTCGGCGACTGCTTTCCATCAGGTGGCCTGACTGCTCGTCTGCCTTGGCAAGCAATAAAAGAAATATGAAAGGGAATCAACGTACCTTCGCATATAAGTCTCGGTAGTAGTGGTCTTGATCATTTTATAAATAGCTGCCAGAAAACTATCTGTACTTGTTTCTGTGTATTTTGGGCAGATTAACAGATACAAATGGTGCCAGTAAGTAATTTATAAAACAGTTTAACAAAAATAATATTATATTGATTTAATTCTAAGCAAATTACAGTGTTTATCGTGCATGCCTCAGAACAGAATGAAAAATGAAATAACGAAATCGTTTGATGAGGAATTGTCGGAGTCAGCTCGAACAAAAAAACATTACTTTACATCGTCATCTACCTGTAGTTATTCCACTTCTGGCCATAGGTCTTTCCTTAATGCACAATATTTATTGCGTTGCGGGCGCGTGGTCACCCAAGTTTCGTCAGCCAATTTGATGGACCAACAGCTCGAGTGACGGCGATATGGTTGATCTTATTTAAAGACCAGAAGCGAGGGATGCGAATCGAAGGACCATGTGCGTAATCTGCCGGACAACGTGGTTATGAGGCTGGATTGGAAATGCGATAAAAGAAAGGGTAACATCGTCTGATGGCGGCACAGCTGCAGACGTCTTCGTTGTGAGTTGGTCAGGAAACTTAAAACATTAGAACGGAGTTGATCGCGTCGCGTGACTTTAAACCATGATGCGCTGGAAGGAACTCCAAGGAATTGTCGACTGCGGTGGCGCTGGCCGCCGTCCGCGTCACGAAGCATTTTCCTTTACCCATCTTTCTTAGCGAGATGAGGAAAAATTAAAAGGAAAAAGGAAGGCAGGCGAAAAGAGCGGTATAATTGTAGGTGTAAGCGAATAGAAATGCGACAAGAACATTTATAAAAGAATATATAATTGGTAATATCATATTAATTTTGTTTATTTTTCTAAACGATTACTTATCTATTTACTTATTGCTACTAATTTATTAAGTTAATAACATAGGAGCCGGTTCTAAGCATTTTGTCTTGGTATAACTCTAAAATGACAACTTAGGTAGACTAACCCAACTGACGTTTAAATATGATGTCCAGGGAATCAAGTGTCACTACGTTAGTAGATCTATTTAAGATATCAGCCGCCTACAGAGGAAACACATGCAATCTTTTATCCTCAAGATCTTAGTCTATTGGGATGAATGACCAAACATGACAGAAGAGAGATTCACTTCTACATGCCTATTCAAAGTATTTAAACAGGCAATCAGGGTTTTGCCCTGACCAACTATCAAACGACAATGAAAAAAGTAATTGAGTCTCACTGTCGATTTGAACCCACCTCCGGTTTCTAATTTGCATCTAGGCTCACAGAAGCAGTAGAGTAAAACCATTACTACTGTAACAATATTAGCACTTTTTAATAAATATGTCATCATATCAAAAATTACGAATATTATAGAGACAACGCTACAGAGTAATATAACGGCATTACATTGTAATCGCACAGTAGAAGCGCTTCCACGCAACGTAATAGCATTCTTACGTGCAGTCAAGTTTCTTGTCTGAAGGCTCCCACTAAAATGAACGTCACCCAATGGATTCAATTACGTCACGAAATATTTGAATATGTAAATAGGAAACTAGATAGCTCTATGCATTTAAGCAACGTTTTCCCATTAAATTAGGTTTCGAAGGTAGGATTGGGTGAAAGTTTATTTGCTGCAGGATTCGAACCAGCGGTCCAACATCGAAAGCCTCACGGAGGCTGTTCAGGAACCCATCTCCGATGAATATAAACCAGTCGTACCATGGATTATTAATAATCCTCTTGGTCATAATAAATTGCGAATAAGCCGTGATATTTTAATGGCAGTCATAAAAGGATAGAAGAACCTCGAAGATTGTAAATTTATGGTATAAGGACGATTTCCACCGTTCAACCTACACTTGTGTGAGACTTGGAGTGCTACGTAAGCATAACATCTGAAACACATAATAAGTGGAACGAGCGTCATAAGTTATAGGACAAAGAGTCACAAGCGTAAGTCTATAACTTTGTTATAGTCAAAGGAAATGCAGAAGTCTTTAAAGCTCAAGGAGTATACGGGTGGGCAAAACTCAGAATGGCACATAATTCACCTTTTAATATTCTATCGCTGCGTTATATCAACAGGGACGCGTGGTTCCATTGCAAACTTTGGCTTGGCTTAGAGCAACGCAAGCAATAATGAACAAGCTTTCAGTTTTTAATTATGCTAAATCATGCACACTCAAATGAGTCAAATAACTCAGTTAATAATTAGTGGTTTGTCTTCGATCGTAACATGTGGCATTAAGTGTAATGAATGCAGGATACCAAAGATCCCATTTAGAATTATAAGCCCTTTAAATTCTGCTATATTATGAGTTAGTTGTCGCTCAATTTTAATTTATCAAGTCAATAAAATATTATTAACTTTGTGATGTTTAATAATAAAATAAATTTTAAATAAAGGATTGTATTTATTTGTCAAATAGAAACATTCCAACTTTTTTACAACTAGAACACACAGCAGAGCCTCAGTAATGAGTAAAGAATGCATTTGAGCCGCATTCGCGCTAGACCGGCTATCTCGTCATCTATCCATGTAACTTCTGCTAAGTGTTGGGCACTTATGTTTAAAATGTGTTCTAATATTTATTAGTCTATTAAGGTTGAAATACAGCTCCTATATCAGTAACACTATGTTGCAGTGAGGTGCCAAAGACTACAGTCTTTGTGGCTGCTCACTAGACTCGTCTATGGGATTAAGCAAATATATATCAAGCATAATCGAGTTTGTAACATAGTTTTTAATGAAGTATAACAGATATATTAGACGGTACATGCTAGTGATGATAGTAAAAAAAATAATGTATGAATTTAGGTTTTAAACCATACTCTATTTGCTCACTGATGGTGAGAAAATTAATAGTGTAGCTTTAATACTTCTGATGGATCTGACAAGTATTAAGTTTTTAAATGGAAAATCTTTTATAATTTTGAAAAATAGATAGATTTTTATTTCATCATCATCAGCCTGTGATAGTCCACTGCTGGATATAGGCCCCTAATACATCTCCATCCATTAGGGATTTTGGACCGTATCCCACCACGCTGGTCCAATGCGGTGGTGGGTGGACTGACGTTTTGCAATGCCCATCCGACGCATGATCATCTTACTTTTCAGACAATTGGGTGATCGGGCCCAAATTGCCTCTAACCAACTAAGATACAACAATGAAAAATTTGTTGAGTCCCGCAGGATTCGAACCCATCGACCTCCAGTTTCTAAAGCACACGCCTATACCACTAGGCTGGCAGGAGGCGGTTAATCTATGTATACTAATAAGAAAGGTTTGAATTTACCTTGTACAAACATTCAAGAATTTGTATTTTGTGGTGTTTTGTAATGAGTAAATTCAAAAGTTTGAGCAGAAGACATAAATAATCGTTGGACTCATAAGAAAACTTTTATACTTAAATAACTTACTAACTTTTAACATAGGCTGCTTTTACCACTAGAAAATCCATTTTGAAAATGTGAAAATAATACGGGTTATGTGTCGGATAGACTGTTATAATAAGTTACTAGCAGCGATATCTGTGAAAGTAATATCAAAGTATAACTGTATAATAATAAAGGATATTAAAAAGAGAGCTAAAATATTTTTATACAACATTTTTTTAAATTGATAATGATGCAAACGGCATATCGTTAAGTCTATTGTATATTTCCTTACGAATGTGGTACATGCGTTAATGGCTCTATGTGACCTGAGTATGAACAATTGCTTTGTTATCATGGATATTGACATACTAAAATTTTGTAAAACTATTTTTCGTTAATAATGCATAATTATATTACAGTGGTTGGCTGTTCGAGTATGAGTATTATGATTTGATTATTCTACTATATATAGTTGAAGTTAAGTATTAAAATTTGATTATAACGCGATTAAAATTTTAACCGTACATATTTATCGTCGCCTCTACCATGTTAAGTATAATTATAATTAAGTAAACTCAATAGTACACAAACGAAACGTGATCGCTCTGCGCTACAGCGGCTTATATATTTTCAAGACAGGGAAGCACCATCGAAAAACTGTCACACCGCCGCTCACGGAACGCTCTTCATAAGCAAGCAAGAGAAAGTGAGAGGCACGTCTCTCTTACTCGTGGCGCAGTTAGTCCGCATAAGTGAAAGAAAGATGGAGAGAAAGAGACAGAGGGTTGATCCTTCTTCCCTACTATACGAATGAATATTCCATTATAATCATTCTACCATTTAAAGACGTTGTCACGTATAACTTCGTCCGTATACCGATTTTACTGATGTCCGTTTATCGACAGGCAACCAATTTTTTGTCTTGGTTTATAAGTCTTTATAAAACAAAAAATAATATGGAATGTGTACTTTTACTATCGTCGATAACCTTTGTGGTCGCTGAACATCTTAGTGCCTACTCAGGATGAGATGAAGGAATCCGTGACATCCGTCACAGTCGGCACCAATTCACGTTAAATAATAAAAAAATATATCTAGTGGGATTTTTGTGTCTTGTAAACATAAAATACGATATAAAGTTTTAAAGCTTTTAATCCAGCTTCAAAGTTAATTTTTAGTTTTGTCATGTTAAGGCTTTTTTTATTTTCACTATCTAAATTAGCTGTGTTAGAGAAACAACGTGTGTAACGACGCGTTAAATCAGAACATGTTCCCAAATTTAATGTCCCAGTGGAGGTATTAGAATAAAAAATACTCCGATTAGGTATGAATCGATTTATTTCTTTGCATGAAGACATTTTAAAGAATATTAACGAGAATATACGTATACCATCTTATATTTTCATAAATCTAAGTTATGTTTTATATATATCTAGATTTTCACTGCATTTATTTTAATTAAAACGCCTTAATTTTCTATAAATTACTACTTAATTTTAGGATATAATATTTTTGAACGTGGTAGGTACTTTTTTACAGTGGGCCGTCTGGGGCGGTACCATGTTTAATGCTAATGATGATGAAGGTGTTTTCGCTCGATACGCTGAAAAAATAAACTACATTGACTACGATCCCCATTAACTTGGAACTCAGTATTGTTTTAACAAAATATTTGTGCAAAATCAGAACCGCAGTGGTAATTTGTGTGGTGTAATAAATTCGATCTATATAAGAGATCAGGAAGTGTACGCACGTGCGTATGCGTGTAAATATTTTTAAGATAAATTAAGTTCGGCTCGCATTTGTTATAATAGCTTACTTGTGTTGTTTTTTTATCCTTGAAGTTATGCTTCCAGGCTCATGTCTTTAGTAAGCTTCATCTAAAACAGAGTTCCCGTCCCCACGAACTAGGTGGCCCACATTTTTTGCTAAAAATAAAGGCCATACGTACAGAAGGCACGTGAGTTAGGCATTAGTTTAAGTCTCCTGAGGATCGTCGACGATCGGTTTATGGACCGGGACGCCGATGGTCTGGCGACTGTATTAATCGATTGCTGGGGGCGGTGAGAACCGCCCTGGAACGAGGGTGTATCTAGTATACGCGGTGTGTGTGTGTCACTGTGCTCGTAAGCGAGGGCGAACTACAGGTGAGTGTGTGCTATCCCTACTCGTGTGGTGTGTAGGGTCTGATGTCGGGACCCCCGTTGGGTCCGGAGTCTCAGCGACCCCTTCTTCGTCCGGGTCGAGGAGAACGTTACGCGGTCTACGCTTTCGACTAGATGCGTTTGGATCGGCCGTATACGTTGCTGCTTTTACCAGCAAAGGGTTGCTGTGGTAGACTACTTTATCTGTGTTTGCGAGTTAACTTTTTAAAGTGCTCGCGGAGTTCCGGCAATTTGCAGTCGCTGTGTATCTACGTTTCGATGGTATCACTGCGCCCCGGCGCGGCGGATGAATTTGTTTTGAACTACTTGTATTTGCTTAGGAGTGTGGAGGATGCATGAGCGAAAGTTTGGCATGCATAAGCCATGATTGGTCGTATGCATACCTTGTACAATAGAAGTTCATGTTTGAGTGACATTTTACTGTGAGAATTCGTTAGGTGATAGAGTCTGGTCGAAACGAACAAAGCCTTTCTCCTAACGTCCTGAATATGACTTTTGAACGACATGTTGCAGTCGAAGGTCACGCCTATGTATTTGGCCTTCCTTTCCCATGGGATCGCCTGAGTTGAGGACCGGGGGTATCGTGTAATCACGACGTAATCTAGACCGATGAAAGTGTATTGCTACACTTTTATCGGGATTGACGTCGATTCTCCATTTACGAAACCATTTGCCTAAACAATTGATCGCGTTATGGAGCTTTTTAAAGATATAATTTGGTCTTAACGACGAACAATAGAGGGCGGTGTCATCGGCGAAAAGTGCTAATTTGACATCGTCGGGCTTTGGAATGTTGCTCGTGTAGAGCGCGAATAATAAAGGTGATAGGACCGATCCTTGAGGGACGCCCGCTTGGAGCCGACGGCTCGTGGACAGGGTGCCCTCGACACGATATCGAAAAGAGTGATTCGACAAGTAAGCTTGGATGATGTGAACCAGCCTGTCCGGCACTTTGAGAATATACTTGTTGTTTTATTGTGCTTGTAAATCAAGCCGTTGTGCCAGACTTTGTCACATGCCTTTGCGACATCGAAGAAGACGGCCCCCCTGTGATACGGGGTTTGGATTGATGAAGACCATTCAGAATGAATTCCGTCAGGTGATAAATTTGGTCGGGACACGAGTGCTTCGGACGAAAACCGAATTGCTGGATGAGGTTATTGGAGAAGGCGTGGTCTTTCAACCGGAAGAGAATTATGCGTTCATATAGCTTGCCCAAGCAATTGAGCAAGCTGATTGGACGATAACTCGTGGGTAGGTTAGAGGGTTTGTTTGACTTGGGAATACCGATGACGATGGCTATTTTCCAGGTATCAGGAAAAGAACAAGTAGATAGTAAAATATTGAAAATGTTGACCAATACACAGACAATAGGGCCTGGCAAGTATTTTAGAGTTCTATTTGAGATACGGTCTGGGCCAGGTGCCGACCAGGATTTAAGACCCATTAATAATATCACAAACCTCATCCAGGGTCACTGGCTTTAAATTATCGCCCTCTGGTGGTAAGGCAGCCCTAAGTTCGACTAGACGGTCCACCTCCGCTAGGTGGGCCGCGTCGGCGTGTGCGCGAGATGGCGTACATTGCTCTTCTAGCGTATCGGCTAAGCATTCGGCCTTTTCGAAGTCATCGAAAGCTAACAAGCCTTCGGTTGGCTTTGATAATGGCGGCATGGCATCGCGGGGATCCGATTTCATACGTCGAGCCAACTGCCTATAAGCAGTGTGCGATGGCTCTAAGTCTTCCATCAGACCTAACCGCGATCCTTTGCGGTGTAATGCTATCCTGTCTCTGACGAAGTCTCTCTAAATGAAGTTTCCTAAAGCAAAATCGGTTTGACTAGGACGGATAGCGATAAAACGCCGGCTTGAGTGTATTTTTCTCTCTTATCAGACATCGAATACTGAGCAGCAAGCCAAAGTTGCGCTCACCCGAAACCTTGATTGTCCTTTCGGAGTAGTCGATGGCTGATGAGATATGCGTTGTGATACTGTCGATGGCAATATACGCTTTATCTACACTATCAATCACCTCCGGTAGGTTAGAGCAACTTTCGGGGTCCATAGCTTTGAGTTTGCGTTCAAGACAATGCCAATTTGTTACAGTTTTGGTCGTAGGGACCGGCGCCTTGGCCCAGTTTGAATAAGACCGGCAAGTGGTCAGAGTCTAACTCACAGAGTGCCTCTATTGATACGACATCGAGCGAGACGTCTCTAACTAATAGCAGGTCTATAGTGCTAGGAGAGCCTATGCCTGAGTATCTAGTTGGGGTCCCGGGAGCTATTATATTTATGTTGAGTGGCTCCTCGAGTCCCAGCAATTGATTGCTATTTGTGTTTTGCGTAATGCAATTCCAGTCAGGATGTTTGCTATTTAAGTCGCCTGCGATAATGGTTGATGAACCTAGGCCGAAAAGCAGCTCTAGGTCGTATCCAAGTAACTTCTTACTTTGGGATAGATACACGGAAACAAGTACAAGCGGCCTGTGGCCGATGAGTGAGAACTGACACGCTGTCTCCTCTAAGTTAGTTAGTGTAGGTATGTCTAATGGTGCGATATGTAGTGACGTCTAATAGTATATCAGTGTACTACCCAGCGGTCCTGACAACCTATCGTTTCTAATTATGTTGTAGCCACTGATTCTAAGATTGGCTATTGACGGTTTTAAAAAGGTCTCTTGCACTAGAAATATGTCTATACTATAATCCTGCAAGTATTTAGCGATTTCGGATCACTGCTTCTTGAGGCCTTAAGTATTTCGAGATTAAGTCAACGGGCGGCGGACGGACGTAATTACTGGGCCCTTTGTGTGACGTGATTTGCGCGGCGGGCGCAGGTGCGAGTTTATTGCTTGCTATTTCGGGACCCACCTGGTCGGTTCCCTTACTGATTGTTGCCGCCGCAGCCTTCGGGACAACGGCGAATTTGTTAATTACGACTGGCTTTGTCCATGCACTTACTGCCGGTGCAGGTGCAGGGACAAAACTCGGCTTTGTAACCGCGGAATTCGCGGAGTTCGCGGAACTTGAGGCAAATGGCCGCGATTGTTTTTGGGTGCTTTTGAGCAACCCCTGTAACTAGCCGGGTGACCTACGTTTTCGCAATTTGCGAACGCGAACGCGGGCGGCTCGACCGAATCTTTTGGCCTTGGGCACTCCGGAGTGCTGTGCTGGCCGGGATATTTCACACAACGTGCACGCGCAAAACAGTGTAACGCTTCTCTGCGAGCGCTTTGTTATAATAATACGAGAGGACATTTATTCAGTTTCGCTTATATCCTATAAAAGTACAGACAAATTGTTAAAACAATCTAAATTTATTTAGAGATACAACGAATTACGAAATAATTCTACGCTCTAAAGTAAACATCAACATTATTGCTATAAAAAAATATAAATAACTAAAATTGTAGGAAGACCGTGGTTAAAGAGGCGTAACAGACCAGATATTAAGGCGGCCAAGAGATTTCCTCTGTTATGGTTTGTTTCTTATGGGCATCATTTAATATCAGATGAACTTCTCACTCATATCATCGCTAAAGACTTGCAAGATTTATATTTTAATTGTATCCTAATATAGAGACATGCTTACAGGTCGCATTGCAAGCAAGCGCTGTTTATGCTGGCAATCATAAAACATGACAACTACGGAAAGCCACTTTAGTATTGTTTTTATTTGTACTTTATTTCTCATGAGAATTCAAACTAAAAGCTTTGCTGGAAGATTGCGACAGTTATCTCCGCAGACTTGTTTGCTGGAAGATTTTTACATTTCATGTTGGGTTGCATGAGAATTTGTGAACTACACAGCGAGTGCATGTAAATTTATTTTTAGTGATATGCTGCAAAAAGTGCCTTTGATCTTAAAAAATAGCCCTGAACGTAATGTAAACGTATGATGGGATTTACAGACAAAATTTTGTCTGCTAATTTAAACATTTAATTAATAATTTCATTTTAGATTATCTTGTTTATAGCCGTCACAGTATACTATAATAAATATACCAATTCATTATATAAATATTCACAGGTTTATATTCAAAATGTTTACTTTAACTAAAATTAAATTTTACGCCACGTTCAGATAATTTAATAACACTTAAAGTATATATGTAGTTATATACCTAGTGTAAAGTTTCAAACAAAACCGTTACAATTTTCACTCGTGTTATATGATCTATTAAATTTAATATTAACTCCTGCGCGAACACGACAATTTTTTATTGTTACTCCCTAGTTGGTTACGGCAATGACGGCTGATCACGCAGTTGGCTGATCTCAATAAACGATTGATTATAAAATTTGGACAACTTTTTTCCAAGTTGAAGAAGAAGTATGAAAACGGGCGTTATTTCAGATTTATGATAAAATAATTTATTGAATTTCAACTTTACTAAACATGGACAAGAAAATAAAATGCTTATGAACTATATATTTCTAAGGAAAATAAATATTAGAGCATAATGATTATGATCACGTACATTAAAGTTACAATAACAGCGTACGTAATCGTTACGTAGTTGTTATTCATTTATTAGCCAAATTGAGTATTTCCTTTTGACTGTCTGATTAACAAAACGTAAACAAAATGTTCATTATTTATACTTTTTAAATATATCTATTCATTATATATACAAAGTCTCCGGCCGAGTCTGTGTGTCTGTCTGTTCGGGATAAACTCAAATACTACTGCACGAATTGTCACGCGGTTTTCACATATCGATAGAATGTTTATTGCGCGAGGTTTTGGTGTATAATTTGTTTAGTTTCTACGTCGATTTGAGTAAACATATTAGTGTTTGTCAGAGATGGCGGAAATAAAATAAGCCATCTGATAGCTTTCAACAAAAACGCTGATTAAACCCTATGAGATATAACAAAACAATGTTAGTGGAAATATTCTTCCTTTCTGATCTATATAAAAAGTTCTTGATAGCATATGTAATGGCTGCTCTGATTTTAACAGGACTATCTTTACAGGATAAGGAGTAAAATATGGTATTTTTTATAGGAAAAAGTTTTTTTTCCATGTTACGTTGACCTTGAGTCTTTCTAATCTTAGACCATACTATTTAAAGGTCGACGGCCTTCATAATAAAACTAAGGGCGTATTAATATTGAACAATATACTATTTTGCTTGATGTGTAGTAAACAACAAAAAAAGATTAAACACTACGGGCCATAGAAATATACTTTTAATTTTTACGTTTCTTTCTGAATTATTATTTATTTTAGTAATAAATTATAAGACCATCATCTTAGCATTTACTGCCATGTGTCATGAAAGCTGGAGCAAAGTAAAGCAATTTTTGATAAAATAAAAAAGCTTGCCGAGAGAGTGTTATCAGTTTGTCAAAAGAAATAAACGTAGTCTGAAACGTACGTATGTGTAACGAGTTATGCAAATAACGCTAAAAGTCGAGAATATGTCTTCAAATTTTATTATGGCTTAAAGAACTTTTTGTTATTTACATATAAAAATTGAGCGTATCACAATTTACATACAAATTTTAAGAATAACTTATTTAACTAAGGCTCTATTGAGCTTTTGCGAACGCTACTCTACAACCAGATCAAAAATTATGGCTCATCCAGAGAAAAGACGAAATTCTAGACGTGTGATTTTTTTTTCTACTACTGAGGAGTAGTAAATTGCACATAACTTGGTCCTCAATGTAACCGGCTTTTTTATTAATGTTATCGTTTTAATATATAACATCTCTAAAAAAGTAGAAAAAGTTAATTCCCGTTACGTCAGCAATCTTTTAGTCAAACAGAAAGACAGACAAAAATTTTAAAAATGGCTGTTTTGGTTTATGCAGAGGCATATCCTTTTAAAACCGGAGGTCGTGGGTTCGAATCCTGCGGGGACTGTTTCCTAGTTGGTCAGGGAATTTTGGGCTGATCACCCAATTGTCTGAAAAGTAAGGTGATCCATGCGTCGGATGGGCATATAAAAAGTCGGTTCTACGCCTTACTTTCTCCGGTCGTGTCGGTTATCCGTCCCATCAGGCTTAAAGACTATAAAGGAACAGGGTGTACGCCTGTATTTACCACTGAGGAACATTATTATTATATATATATCATAATATACTCATTTAAAACCGGTTATATTATTATTATGTTGACCCTTGCTTATGAACCGGAGGTCGCGGGTTTGAATCTCGGGGGAAACAACTTTGTGTTATCGTTGTTTTCTGGTTGTTTAGGACAATTTGGGCCGATCATCCAATTGTCTGAGAAGTAAGATGATCCATGGGTCGGATGGTTCTGTATATGAGTATATGTGTGTATATGTATAAATGTGAGAGGGAGTATGAATAAGTTTTTGATATCGCTTTTGGCTCAGCGTCGATTCAAAGATACCCTGCATAACCAAGACGAAATCGTTCTATCAATTCAACAAATCACCAATCATAGTTTACTAGCCATCTTTTTAAAAACTATAAGTCTAATTCGAACATAGTAGAAGAAACAATACCGAAAATCATCATCATAATCTTATATTATGATGATTTTTGGTATTTTTTGGTATTTTTCTTGCCTCAGTGCGAAAACTGTTAGCACCATTTGCCTTATACCGGATACGAACCGTACATACAAATTGTAAATAAAAAGACAAATATACAGTTTAAATTTTTCAAAAAATAAAAAATTACAAACATAATATAGTAACAGTGTTTACTTAGATGTTTTCTATAAATACGAGAGCTACAATGCCATCGCGATGTTTTAAATAGCAAATGTATTTCGATTTAAAGTACAAGCCTTACAGACATATAAATAGATTGCCGACTTCTGAATTTAGCCTCATTAAATAACGCTGGAATCAGTTGGTAAATAGAAGATTCAGATGAGTACGGAAGCGTTTATTGCAACTTTAAATTCAGTATCACCGTTGCTAAGGTCAAATGGGAAAAAGCTGTGGTAAAGTCTGCTGTCTGGTAGCAGAATTTGTCTGGTAGCAGAATTTACCACAGCAATTTAATCATGAGGTAAGAGAAAGTATCGCTTGAGACAAAGTGGACATATTTGTCTGAGGGATGACATTGTCAAAAAATGCCTTGGTGTGCTTATACTTGGGAGAAGACCTTCTCCGCGCCCAAGGAAACAGTCAAACATTAAGACGCTCAAAACTTTGCAAAGTAGAAGAGAGTAAGATGAAAGACTGGTTCTAGCATGAGAGGTCGGGGCTTATTCTAAGATATACAATAAGATAAGACATAATAATAGTAAAAATCACAATGGTAAGTATCAAATAAGTTACATAGTTTATGTTATATACAGGTGAAAATATGTAGAATAATATAATCATGTCCTTGCTGAATGTCTGTGGAATAATTCGACAAAAAAGTTTGGAAATATAGATTACGATGAAAAGATATTAGTCTTTGCTTTTGTAATATTACAGTAGTTATTTTCGGGATATAGCGAGTACGAGACAAATTTAATCTATGCTCTATATCAACATAATGAAGTCAGGAATAGATTGGCAAGCCGATTTTACTACAAACTGTGTACATGCGTACTCTTGCTAAAATGTCCGATTCTTTGATTTAACAGCGCGAATATGTGATCAATTATTTACTTTCTTGTTTTAGAATCTCAATACTTACTCATAATATTTTTGTTTTAGAATATAAGCAGTTCTAAAAGATTCCAGAGTGTAATGTCAGTTGTATTTTCTTTCTAAAAAGTAAAGATTTTAACAGTTCAATGACTTTACTCTTTTCATCAAATAGTATTGAAATAAAACAGTTTAAATACGGCAAACTAACTTCAAGCGAAGCAATATAGAAGCGGATATTGCAACTTCGGGAACGTGCTTGAGCTACATTTATTATTAATATTGGAAGTTAGTCTGCTGTAGTATTCTGAAATAAAAGAATTTAACGATTAAACAATGAAAATTTAAAACTGTACCTTAGAAATTACCGAATATTTTAAAGCTTTCGTAAATTTTACAAATCATTTAAATGTTGTAAGTTATGCCCAGTTATAATTCGGCGTATGCTATACACATATAAGTGTGCAGCGAAGATGAAGAACATGAGAAAATTATTTTCTTCGGAATGCAACGTAGAGCAATATACCTTTTACATTTAAAGTAGCATATGATCATGATTTTTACTTTTTCATCGAAATCCTCAGTAAGAATATAATGTTTGCAAGTTCATACTTTTTTGACAGACTTCCCAAAAGAAGAAAGTACTAAGAAGGAATAAGGAGCGAAAAGAATTTTAATATACGTTACCTCGTTGCTCCGCTCCTAGAGCTTGATTTTGGTCTGTTTACATAAATTTACTTCTTAAAATGTTCTACACTAAAATTTGTGAGAGCAAAATATCTATGATTTAAGAATAAAGCACAATAATCGTTTTAATGTAAACTTTTTTTTAAATTGCAATAAGGCTTATTGAAAGGTCGTTTACTGCAATACAATGTAATTTTCTAAAAGTTAAAATATTAAAAAAATACTATATGTATATAAAACGTATCATAGATGATATTTTGATAAAATGAACACTTTTAGAGATTAAGAAATAAAATTGCGTTGGTAGAAATCGCTTCGTTTATATACTGTTACAAGTTAGTCATAATTTTTATGGTAGAATTTAATTTGTATATTTCCGATTTATACATAATCTTCAGAAATGTAGAGGTTTTTGGAAATAGTGCTATATGAAGAAGAAACTTAAAAAGAAATGACTTTGCCTTAAACATTTGTTATTAACAATTTGGGAATTGGGTTAACTGCAAATATAAGCTATTAATTCATCTTATATTCATATTTATCACTTTTACTGTTGTTATAAAATTATTTTTTGGTAATAATTATTGCTTAATATGATAATCGTATACCTTGATATGATAACCCAAGCATAATACCACTGCTGGCTTTAACGATAAAACCAGTTCATTTTGCATGATAATCCACTGGATTCAGATTTGAACATAAATCTTAATTCAGTGGATTTTTATAACAATTAAACGTTTCCTGTTTCGTTGTTAAGTAACACTTTCTTTTTATTAGGAGGTAACGTAATAAAAAATCTGCGATAAATGACACCGGGTTCTTTTACAAACAGCAACTACCTATGTAAAAAAGCAGTGGTTTGCCCATGACTTATGTTTTCGAACCGTTACCTTTAAACAGTTTACTACAATGTAATAATCTTTGTCCATACAAAGCAAACCGGTGTATAACCCAAAAATTAAGTAATTACATAGTAAACAAATTAATTATTTTGAAAGATAACCTAAAATAAACATTATTAATACGTAAGCCGTATTTGTGTTGCGTACACAATAGAACGACCAACGTAGAAATAATTCGTTATCCTTGAATGAAGGTGCGTCACTCGGGGATTGTGCAGGAAATGAAGTGTCGGAAGTAGATTGTGAACACGTACGCCTTGTAAAGGTTCCAGGTTCATACTTTAAACGTCATATCACAATCCGGCATTGTTACAAATTATCATGTCATAGATATGTTTCAGGGAATTCAAATTACAATTGATAGGTCGACGTGCAAATTACAATCTTTTGAAATTAAACAATTCTCACTAGTTAGTTCCAATCACAGTTAACTCCTTACATTGAAACCATTATAAAAATTATTGTGTGACTTACTGCTGGCCACGGTTATGGAAATAATTAAAACAACATAATAGCGAATTGAGATAACAGACTTTATACAACAACATAATAGACTTTTTTGTAAATAAATACATATTATATAGATACAAAACACCCAGACACAAGAAAAACACTATGCTCATCACACAACATAGTAAGGATCAAACCCACACTCACTGACGTAAGAGTTAGGATCACTAATCACTACATCAAGCGGGTCGTCAATTTATTTAAATAGAAACAATTATGTTTCTATACAAGACTGTTGCTTTTATATGAGTATTGTCTTTTTTAAATTTAAAGGTCTTACGTTATTTGAATAGCTCACATACAGTTGTATTATCTTTACAAATAAATAAAATAAAAAAAAATGAGTCCAACTCAGCAGCGTAATTTACTGCTTCAGGTGTCGAGAAAAGCTGAGTTTGCATTGCATTCAGGTGATCTAGATATTTGGTGTTTCTTTTTGTTTTTACAATTTATTACTTTTATAAGTATTTATTGTCAGCGCGCTAATACGGCCGCATTATTTTATTTTAAGTGTTTTTTGTTTTGAAGATGAATAAGTTTTGCGTAGGTTTTTGTTGTATTTAAATTTTCAGTAAAACTATAGCGTAAATGACTTCTAAGTAGTAGGTCCCAAATCTTAAACAATTCACACTACATCCTTATTAAAGTGTTCCGTTGGCTAGCGGTCAACCGTGGCCTAGCAGTGTTGGCCCTTACTTCATGAACCCGAGGTCGTGGGTTCGAATCCCGTGTGGAAACAACTTTGTGTTATCGTTGTTTTCTGATTGGTTAGGACAATTTACGCCGATCGCCGTGATGGATGTGCATGTAAAAAGTCAGGCCACCATCCCGCATTGGACCAGCGTGGTGGGTATGGGTACAGTCCGTAAACCCCCCGATGGAGAAGG
Organism: Lamproptera curius; assembly: GCA_029286875.1. Taxonomy (NCBI): domain Eukaryota; kingdom Metazoa; phylum Arthropoda; class Insecta; order Lepidoptera; family Papilionidae; genus Lamproptera; species Lamproptera curius. The sequence goes on from JAGSMT010000446.1 coordinate 26,072, forward strand.
CGTCCATTATCGAAGGTCTATTCCAGCAGTGGACTAACACAGGCCGATGATAACGATGATGATGAAACTTTTAAAACACTAGTGATTAAGTGCGTAATATAGACATACACAGGAAAACAGTTGTAACCAATATAGCTCTCAGAACTATCAAGATAATGGAGCAATAGACCAGCTATGTAATTTGTAGAAACTAAAAACGTTAAGGAAAAAGTTCTCGAGTGGCAACCCCATAGTGGCCTTTGGTGTGGGAGGATCCTCCATGAGATGCAGTTACGATCTATCCAAACGTGCAGGAACTCAGTGGACGCAGGTTGTTCCGAATTGTACCCCTTTAAGACTAATGGGCAACTGCCTCCATAGCCTTAACTGCCTCCGTAGTCTAGTGGTAATGGCGTGCGCTTTGGAAACCACAGGTCGTAGGTTTGAATCCTGCGGAGACTTAACAAATTTTTAATGTTGTGTCCTAGTTGGTTACGGCTATTTAGGCCGATAACCCAATTGTCTGAAAAGACGAAGAAGATGATCCATGCGTCGAAGGGGCATGTAAATAGTCCACTACTAACCCGCATTGGACCAGAGTGGTGGGATACGGTCAAAAAAAAACCCCATGGGGAAGGCGGTGCATTAGGAGAGGCCTATCTCTAGCAATGGACTTACACAGGCTGATGATGATGATGAAGACTAATGGAGGAGGCCTATGTTCAGCAATGGGTTTTGACAGGCTGATATGAGAATGATATACCATTTCGATATAAACATATTAGAGTATTATAATTAGGTCAACGCCTGAGTCCCATGTAAAGTCGGTTTAGCATGCGTCTAGTCTCGGAGCTATCGGAAATCGTTGATCAGGGTGAGTGGGAATTGAGAAACTTTTAATTAATTTAATATATTTTAAAAAATAAATCGAGATTACAACTTTAGACTTGTTCATTATGGAATAAGAATAAGAAAACTTACACCCAGTGAAAAAATACCACATTCGAGTGACTCCTGTTGGCAAATAATGCCTTGCGATTCCGGGAAACCAGCAGTTATTTAAATCAAAAGTAAAATAAAACAAAACAAAGATTTTATTTTACTTTTTATTTAAAACTGAACGGTGTATATAAGAGTGAAAGATAGCTATAATAAAATCGTTCAAAAGTGTAAACACAACAAAACTGAAAATAAACAGTAAATATTAATCATCGTCATTGTAACAATAAAACTATTTTAAATACGCCAGTAATACTTTTATTGAAATCATAGTTTAGTAGTAAACAATAATCAATCAATAAAACATTTTATAATTTTAAACCGGAGTAATGTATGCAGGAAAGTAAATATATTGATTTAACTATTGGGCATTAAACACGAAACCGTGATATTCATTTCGTATGTAACCGTATAGTTGAGAAACGTACGTAACCATATAGTTGTGAAACTTATGTATGCACAGTATCTGGATGAAAGTAGCTAGTTATAAAAATAACTAGTTTTAAAACAAGGCGCCGTCCACGTAACCGGTTACGTTTCGTTTCTTAAAAGTGACGTAACGACCCACGTCCAATTGAAATCCAATAATATAAAAAAAATATTGGTTACATACTTAAAGGAGGCATTTAATGAACGCTTAACGCATTAACGAGGTGTGAATTATAAAATTTAAAACTTGTCGGAAGGAACTCTGAACTTTTTTTACGAATCAGAATTCCAATGCAATTTAGCTGTTGATTCAGTTTATGGGGTCGGTTTTAAAACATAGCTGTTTCTTGGGTACGGACTAAGTTAAACTGCCGTCTTCAAGAATCAACTATACGTGGTTGTATATGAACAATACTTGATAATAAGTTCGTTAACTTCTATTTCATATATGTATTTAGTTGAGTTTCATATATAATTCTTCAAGCTTGCACGAGTGACTGCCAAATTAACGTCTTTAAAAAAATTTCTACGTTTGCCTTTTCGTCATTAGTTTTTTTTTGGCGTTGCTTATTACCGCAATTATTTACGCATTGGAAAACATAGAACATTTGTATATTTACTTGTACACGTTCCACCAGTGCTGCAGACACATCTCGAAGGATCAATCATGTGTACGCGACTGGTGATGCAACAGAAAATGCGCTACATTTATGGTTTGTACGTTTCCGTTCTGGAAATTTCGAATCAACGTGTATGGCAAGAGAGTGAAAGGAAGATAAATAGTTATAGGCTATTGTTAAAGCAACCATCACAAAATACTCCAGAGATAGCTACAAGTTTCAGAATAAGTTACAGAGTATTAATCCACTTACAGTAAATCGGGAAAGTATAAAAACTTGAACGGTAATGGTATATTTAGACAAAACATTGCATCAATAACTTTTATTTTTCTTGTTTAATTTCATATTATTTCTGATATAGTTTGTACTGGCTTTAAAACAAAGCAATTAAATGTTAATATCAATAGCAGTTTTTTTTTTTTATATTAAATATTTAACGCTGACATCTGGTGTCCACGGCGCTGTAAGAACCGTCCGTAATTTAATTTCCCTATAACTTCTGCGAAATTCGTTATAATCTTATGCTATAATTATTATAATTTTATTATAATAGTCCATGTACAGTAATAATGGTATTATATTGCGTTGCAAAGTAAACAATAACAAAGTGAAACATTATTACAATTTACGTTTCATTAGGCTTTACACATACATAAAAAACTAACTGCCTATATGAAATTAAAATAAAATTTAGGTTTAAAAGTTTATCAAAACCAAAAACAACCCTAGTAAAATATAAGTTGTGCTGTCGATTATGGAGTTGTCGATGTTGCAAACCTTATGCGTAAAGTTTTTATAATTTCTAAAGACCTTTTATCACTGTGTTTGATTACAAAAACTTTTACTTTATCGCGTTAAATCGATTTTAATCTTAATTTCCTCCTTCAGCAATGGAAAGAAAAGATTTTTATAGAATATATTAGTAAAATGTCTGTGACCTCTATTAAATATTATTTATACTTAAATCAAGTTATGTTAAAAGGTAACACATTGTTAACCTTGTTTTATTCCTAGGCAAGATAAATGATCTCAATCTACGCTGTGACAAGTCATGAAGCATCATTATACTTTATATTCGCTTTTCCTTTCCATTATAGTAAAATACTAAATTCCGCGAGAAAACCTCGACGTTTAAATTCGAGCAACAATGCTAAACGAAAGAAATTAATAAGGAGCTTTAAACATATTCATTGTTCCGACAGCTTTGCTCGCGTAATAATTAGCAAAACGCTTGACTCTTCTACTTCGTTCACCTTGCAGTGCTATTATGCTGTTATTCTTGGTATACGCTCGAAGCTGCAACTGTGGCAATGTATAAAAAAATCAAGCGATAAGGCATAGTTATTTGATCACGAAAAGAATTGTAAGTTACTGAACGTGGATAAAATATATAGATATACCTTGAGATACCTTTTAGGCCGGAAAAAAAAACGATTATTTGACAAAAAAAAATTGTGGAAACATATTTGTTTTCAGCGTTCGATCTGAATAAACAAAATGTTTTAATGAAAGAAGATATTACCTTACCTTTACTCCACCTTATTTACTCTATATCATATTAGTTTGACACTACCATTCATTGATTTTTATTTATAACGAATATTAGTTGTACCCTTATCATTATGTAAAAATAAAACCAAATCGATCTCACGATGAAAAAAAAACTAAAATAAATATTATGAAATGTCTAATTTTGACGCAGTGCTATGGATAATACTGCCTCAACTGACAGTATAAATTGCTATCCTTTGCGTTCTAAGGTTAAAGCAGGCAGACTGCATCAAGAATTATTTATCCCTTTCAGTTCAGACCGGATAGTAGCTACTCCTTTATATCTCAACGACTTGCTTTGTCAGAACTGTAACTGTAATTACGAAGACTCTCAATTTGGAATCCGTTCCAAGTAATTTAAATTAAATATTAAGACAACGAAGAAATCTCTCGCACAATAAATCAAAATTTTTCACAAATAAGTATTTTTAAATAATAAAACTTTTAATAATAACAACTTTTATATAAACCTGCCTAACCTAACTGCCTCCGTAGCCTAGTGGTATAGGCGTGCTTTAGAATCCGGAGGTCGTGGGTTCGAATCCTGGGACTCAACCAATTTTCATTGTTGTTTCCTAGTTGGTTAGGGTAATTTGGGCTGATCACCCATTTGTCTAAAAAGTAAGATAATCCATGCGTCGGATGGGCATGTAAAAAGTCGGTTCACCCACCAACTCGCATTGCACCAGCGTGGTGGAATACGGTCCAAAAAATCCCCTAATGGATAGGGGTGTATTAGGGAAGGCCTATGTCTAGCAGTGGATTATCACAGGCTGATGATGATGATGATGACGTATAAACCTGGTACATCAAAATATACAGGAATTGCCAGTAAGGAACATAAAATTGAGCTATTCTTAAATAGTTGTAAAATAGATATTTTATGTATAACTGAGCACTGGCTTCAAGAACATTAATTTACGCCTGATTTTAGATGTCACCAGGTTGCTAGGCTGTTCAGTAGAGATAAAGCTATACGCGGTGGTTCTTTAATATTTATTAATAATGATTTAAAATATAAAAATCGTAAAGGTGTCGTGAGCCTCTCTATTGAACGGACTATTGAAATAGCCTTGCAAAGCTGGATTTCATTGTTGTATGCGTATACAGACCTCCCACTTCGTTATATGAACCTTATGAAGTTGTGTTAGAAGATATATTAATAAAACTATCTGAATTCAATAAGTATATTATGATTTGTGGTGACTTTAACATAAATTTATTAGATAATTCTACAACCACAATTAGATTCAGATCATTGTTAATACATATAGTTCATATAACCTTATCAATTTATTTCTTGAACCTACTAGAATAACTGAGACTTATTCCAAATGTATAGATAATGTATTTACAAACTGTCAACCTTTAAACAAGTCAATTATTGAAAAATTAAGTTCTGACCACTGTGGCAAGATTGCTTCTTTTAGATTTAATAAAATATTGGACAAAAATACAATTAAAAAATTATGTTTGTTACCATGTATAAAAACGTATTGAGAAGTTTAAGTAATATATTACAAAAATTGACTATTTACAGGATAATGATAACCACATGTGCTGTATAATACATTATTTACTTTTATAAGGAAATAATTAAATCAATATTTACTCTAAAACGGTTAAATCAAAGGTTCTGTAACTTTTAGTGAACGGGCAACAGTTGGAATTCACAAAAGCAGGCAATGACTATATGAGCTTTACAGTGAAAAACATATAACCATAATAAGACCTTTGTTGCACATGTCAGTGCTTATTAAAAATATTTAAAAAGTTTATACTGTCGCAAATCCTATGTATCAAAAAAATTAAAAATTCATTAGGCAAATTAAGAATGACTTGGAGTATTATCAACAGTGAAACTGGAAAGGGTACTAAGAGCAACTCTAATATAACTCTAAATATTTATGACCGTTATATAGAAGCTGACAAAGATGTTGCTACTTATTTCGAAAAATTCTTCTCGACATTCCAGATTCTAATACCAAGTCACTTTTATCTTCTCCAACAATTGCCGAGTCACTATTAAAAGATAATACCAATGAATGTACAGAGAATTTTAATTTTACGGACGTAAATACCGGAGATATTGTAAGTACATTTAAAACTTTAGATATAAAAAAAACTACAGACCTATGGGGGATCTCTGTTAAGGTGATAAGTTCTATTATCGATGTAATATCACCTCACCTAGCAGCAATATTCAATGTAAGTATCAGAAGGGGCGAATTTCCTGACCTAATGAAGCATAGCAAAATTATTCCGATATTTAAATCAGGATGTAATACGGACCCTAATAACTTTAGACCAATATCTATACTGCCTACTCTTAGTAAATTATTTGAAAAACTCTTACTAAATCAATTGGTTAAACATTTCAATCGTAATTGCCTTTTAAATAACAAGCAGTATGGATTCACTAGGGGTCGCTCAACAACCGACGCAGGCATCAGGCTATTCAAAAGCATTTTTGAGGCTTGGGAAGCATCACAGAATGCTTTAAGCATTTTCTGAGATCTCAAAAGGCTTTTGAATGTGTACACCATGAGACTCTGGTCAGGAAATTACGTCACTATGATATAAGAAATACAGCACTCAACCTTCTTTCGTACTTGAGCCATGGAATTCAGAGGGTGGACGTGAATGGTAAAAGATCTCACAGGGCCCCAGTAAATATGGGGTCCCAAGGATCCATTCTTGGCCTTTCTCTTCCTCATTTATATAAACGACTTACCATGAGTGATAAATAATAGCGAAGAGATTTATTTTAAATTAAACGACATACGTAAATAAATGACAATGTAAATAATACGAGAGTCTGGAGTAGCGAATTGGTTTAGTGTTAATAACTCTATTAAACCAAAGGAAACAAAATATTAGATTCATGACTCCTAATGTGAAGCATAGTAAATTTGAAGTGGTAATGAATAGGAAGGCGTTAGATGTAGTTGAATCAACTGTATTTCTAGGAATAACTGTAGATACAAAACTACAATGGGGCCCCCATATTAATAGGCTTAGAAAGAATTAGATTTTAACTGATGTGGAGACAGCTCATTTAGTGTATTTCAGCTATTTTCATAGTATTATGTCTAATGGCATTCTACCGTGGGAAAATGCGAGCGGATACTAATACGATCTATGTCCTCCAAAAACGTGCAATTCGTGCAGTCTGTAACCTGGGCCCAAAGAATCGTTAACAAGTCGTTAACTGAAATAAAAAAAATACCGTTAGTTCTCAATACATATTTAGAAATTTAATGTATGTGCAAAAAAATAGAAAGATTTCCTAAGACATTGTGGTGCACATGACATAGATAAAAAGAACAAACATAATTTAATTCTTCCAGCAACTAGACTGCGAAGATTAAGTAAGTCTTTATGGGACAATGTATACGTTTTACAACAAAATCCCAGTAAACGTTTAGAATTTAAGTATTAATCAATTTAAAAGGTAGTCAAACAACGTTTATGTGTTAAAGGTTATTACGATACTAATGAATTTTAAATGATAAACATTCTGGTAATGGAATGCTCGCTCCAGGTCTTGTTTCAAATTGCATAATATGTAATGCCGAATTATCAAATTGTTTGTTATTTTAAAATATGACAAAAAATAACTCGCGGAGTTTCTTTCGCCGGTTCTTCTCAGCTCTGACGCTTCCTTTTCCGAACCGGTGATAGCTTGTTTAACAATCAATAAGCAAGAGTAAACTTCTGTATCAAATATAGATATTTCAATTTAAAGCTCATTCTGCTTTTGCTGGACTAATTTATCCAATTTTAACAGCACTTACCGAAAACTATATTTTCTTAAACAACCATAATTAAATGCAAACCAAAATTTTAAAAATTAAATTAAAACGCAATTAGTTGCTATATTTGATATTTACAAATTATATTTGTTTGTTGACGAATATTGTTATAGTCGTGTTATTAACGAAAAATCAAATTAAAGCGACTTTATTTTTTTTTAACAAATAAATAATAGCTTAACGATTTATTGACATTTTAATACCTAAACTTCATTTGTTTTTTTAAATCCTATAATTTTATTTATAAACAAAATTTAGACTGCACTAAAATATAAGCTAAGAAATTGCGAGAAACATTACCGTTTTATTTTTATATCCCATCACTAATAATACACACTGATCAAAGATCTTGGTCTTATATTAAGCGAAATTTTCCGAACGCTGTCTAACCGAGCTCGACGACAGACCTTTCTTGAAGGTGTAGTCCCCAACTTGAAGAGTACAAGTTCTATGATGGGAGTTTATTATGTTGTAATTATTTAAAATAATTATAATTATCAATTTTGAAAATCAGTATAAAATTTACGGAATAATGGCGAGGCTGTGATCTATAATAAAGGTAAAATTTCATCTCATACGGCGAAACTCTAATAAACGCTATTAAATAATCGTAAAATATCGCGTAAAGTAAAGTAAAGTAATTTTATCTAATAAACGCTTTGTATCAGTACATTTTTAATTGCATACGCAGGCAGACAAGCAATCAGGGGCCACCTGATGAAAAGTGGTCACCGACGCCCGTAAACATTGGCAATACTGGTATCACCAACGCGCTGCCTACCGTGAGACATAGGATGTTAAGCCTCGTTTACCCAGTAGGTAAATACGCTGGCTACGTACATTTAACATTTTCGTAACTATTTATTAACCGATTTTATTTACACGACATGCATGTGAAATAATTAATTTAGTATAAAACAATTACTATCATTTATTTTAAAATTTTTGTCATCTTTATTTTTGGGTAATGGAAACCCAGGTTAAAATAATAAATATCTATATTGTTTCAAATAATGCATGTACAAGTAAAGGTTTTATAAGAAGCCGTAAAATACCGTCGTTAAGCGGAGTTAACCATAAATTAACAAAAAGTAAAAATGATGACAACAGCGGAACATCTCTAATACTTAAAAACATTGAAATGGCTCACGTGATCCCGACAACAGCCACCAGATGTCTCGTACGGAAGAGTCGATCCGTGATAACCTTAAACCACACATTACTCACTTTCACAGATGCACATCACTCATCACACACGAGGAGAGTTCCGATCTTTTCAATTTATTGAAAAAGGAAAACACCCGCTGCGTTCCTTACGCCGGTTGTTATTAGGTCAGATGCGAACTACTCGACTCGGTGGTAGTTTGTTTAAACCAACACAAAAATAGATATATTTTCGTATTACTAAATATTTGAATACACATAATCTAAATTAAATTATCTTTTCATTAAATACTAACGTATTTTCTCTATAGCCTTTAAAACGTGATCTAAGACAATAATCTGCTTTGCTGAAGGCACGTTATTGTTGTGTATTGGAAACAATAACAAGAAAAATTTCGGAACACAAACTAGGTCAATCTGATTGGTTGTTTGGCAAAAGAAAATATTTTTACGTACTCGAAGACGAACTAAATACATAAACATTTCTTAGACTATATATGCTCATCTTACGACATGAAGCCATAAACCTGACAAAGTGCAAATGGCGTTTTATCTAAACGGATCTCAGTTATTATATATGTTCATGAGAAAGAGCGCGTCCCTATAAGGGTTAGGTTTTGATATAAAGGTTTGTAATAAGTTTCTTGGTAAGAGATAAAATTGGCTATACATAATGCACTTGAAGTTTCAAAGTAAATAAATTTACAACTTATTGCATTTAACACATAATCCGCTTGATATTGGTCGTCAATTTACCCAGTTAAAACTCACTGCAAAGGATAGCTTTTTATAATCGATATTAAAACATTAATTATTATAACGTAACTAATAAACAATTACAATTCTCAAGCAAATCTTATGAGCATTGCTCAATAAACGGGTTTTTTTTTTTAAGTATAGATCAAATCGATTTCAACGTTTTACTTTTAATAATTTTTTTAAGTTCCCAATATAAACTTCCCACACAAAAAAATCTCACCAGATAAAGATTTTTAATTAAAGTGAACAGATGGAAATGCCGTACAATTTATATTATCCGGCATCAATATATACACGAGTTACGCTAGCGATATTTTTAAGTTAATATCGAGAAAACTCGCCGCAGCTGCCTCCGACGTTTATTCGTCCGGTCATGAAAGGCATTTACATCGTATGCAATGAATAAATACAGGCGGAAGCCTCCGATGGCCATTAATCAGCCGAAGCACCCCAGGTGCATCAGTCATTATCGGCCCCGCGTGATTACAAATCTGGGAAAGCAGTTAGCGTTTTTTGTTCCTATCTATTTAGCAAAAATCAAATCAACAGTCAAGGAAAAAACGGAAATAGTCTTATGACAAACACTAATGGCACCAGAGGAGAACGCGTCCTCATTGGTAAAACGTGGTGATTTGAAATACAAATTTGACATGTAACACGACGGACGATGGTCTAAGTCACCACTTTGTTCGAAGTTTAATGAATATTGTATTGCATCAAATGTTGATTTTTTGTAGTTCATTTTTTTATTTTATTTTGTACCATCGAGATAAAAAATTACACTTTACAGATATCATGACATTTATAAACATTTTGTTTTGTTATGGAGAAAGTATGAATCTCAAATATTTCATTATTTACGGAGGTTTTGAACAAGTAAGCAGAGATTTTGTAATGTAATCTAGTTTTCACTTAAATGAAATAATCGACAAATACTGTCATTAACAACATGTTTGAAACATGCGTTTTCTTTAAGTTATTTATTACTCAAATACTGCTTAATTACAAATGAAATGAAAGTAAGGCTATACGGTGAATTATTTAAAACTGATTTACTTAAACATTTCGAGTTAATCGATGAATGTTACTCAAGGAAGGACACCGATTGATTGTTCATGCCACGGGCCTTATTTATCGGCGTTCTGCTTGCCTCCTACCAGAAGCCTTGCTAAATGAACCTTTGCCCTTTTAATCATATTTTATTTATTTTGTGTTGGTACATTTTTTCAGACTTTTTTAATGTTTGAAAAATAAGTTATTTTATTTATTTATTCTTTTGCACAAAAAATGTACACAGGCGAGGTTAATGTTATAGGCATTGTATATAGTCAACCTTAATATGGTTAAGAAAAAACGGAATTACCAATATAAATGTAAGTTAATATAAATCGGTGAATCTAGATACCAAATACCTTGTGAAATCATTTCAAAAAGCATTCTGAGATGAATAATCACCTAGAAAAGTGCCTAAACTTTGAGTTGCCTATCAGCTCGAGGTCTAGCGGTTAATTGGCACCGAGATCGATTTGGTTACTGAGAGCGTTGTAGTGTTATAACCACTTTAAAAATATAGGTTTCTCTTCCACCTAGCCATTTTCCTGAGTTATCACGGAATCATCAATCCAGATTGACCTCAATAACAGTTTTCACACAGAGCGACTGACATCTAACCATCGATCGCAAAGGAAAAGTGCATTCTAAGGATGAATAAGTTGTCAACAAATTTAGAGGCACTGATTTCCTATAACGACAGCCAAAGATGGTCTCGACAACCGCAACCGACTTTTACATGTAAATCCGACCAATGAATCATCTTACTATTCTGACCATCTGGAGATCTGTCCATATCATCCAAACCAGCCAGAAAATAACGATAGCAATATATTGGATAGTTTAAACATTTTAAACATTGCGGGTAGTCGCGACCTTCGGTTTATAGTACAATGCCAATACCGCTAGAGCCACGTAGGCGATAACGCTATTTGGCATTTTATCATAGGTTACTGCAATGTGCTAAGCAAAAATGTTGTATGTGGCACGTTTTGGCATATGGAATGATTTTGTTTAAAACATTAATTTTATGTACACATAGTGTTAAATAGTAATGCCATGAATTAGCTATAATATAATTAATTGCAAGTTTTAACAATGATTACAGTTAAAGGTTACAGTTGTTTATTCTTATAGTATAGACATTTGCTTTCGCGTAATTTTTTGTAGACCACTTCATGACGTACGATTTAGATTATATAGAATATTATTTATGTCTATCTTTTAACATTTAACCAGCGTTTGAAGTTTAATCGCACTAGGTTGCATAATTTAATGTCATATTTTTAATTCATTAATATCTATTAAGCTGCGTAACAACGAGGAAACAAACTAAAAAGAATGCTCATGCTCGAATTGATAATTCTTTTGGGAATCCTGTCAAATACTTTGTTAAGAAACGTTTGTGTGTCACATATTATGATATTACAATGCTTGGTCCAGGTTTTTTAATAAGGTGACTATTGCATACTATATTGTTTATTATTAGTTCAAGTTTTAGTGCAAAATTGCTGGTTTCTTGGTTTCTGACGGGACTGGGTTTTCAAATTGACATTATTTCATCGTTTTCATACGTTCAAAGATATTTTACCACAAAACTACTTATGACAAAAACTTATTTTATTTGCATATTTGCATTACCTGTACAAACGCGCTGTTCACATTAGAGGCGTTTAGCAGACATTTCTGAGTTGGGACACGTAACCTAAAAGAACCGTAAATTAGTACCACCCATGTTTCCTCATCTGTGAAGTAGTAAAGAAAGCATTTTGTATTCAACATGTATGTCGGTCCTGCTTATACAATTTAAAGATAAAAATATGATTCACGTACTTCCGTACAATATATAATATTTTCTTAAACGGATATTTCATTTCCTCTGAAACCTTACGCAGCTGTGGCCCGCCATAGGTCACTGTCAAAATAATCTTGCTTATGCGTTAACAGCTTTATGTTCCGGCTGAAATTCTGCTTTTCTTTAAAAGCTATAAGCCTAGTGGTATGAGCGTGTGCCTTAGAAACCGGAGGTCGTGGGTTCGAATCCTGCGGGACTCAGCAAATTTTCGTTGTTGTTTAGTTGGTTGGGGCAATTTGGGCCGATCACCCAATTGTCTGAAAAGTATGTTGATCCATCCGTCGGATGGGCATGTAAAAGATCGGTCCATCCACCAACCCGCATTCGACCAGCGTAGTGTGATACGGTTCAAAACTTCCTAATGGATAGGGTGTATTAGGGGAGGCCCATGTCCAGCAGTGGACTATTACAGGCTGAAGATGTGAGATGTGATCCTAACGTAGAACATTTTACATTGCCTCTTAGAATAGAAGAATAGAGAATTACGTTTTTGTAAATACATATTTTTGAACTTTAAGTACATAATTTGTATGCATTATTTATTTACCATATATGATTTTAATAAAGTTTAAATGTAATATTTTTTAATAAGCCACCATTGTGCTTATAGCTTCTTGCAATTGCATTTCTTTTTCCATAAAATAGAAAAGTCAATTAAATGATTCTATTTCTTGTTAGGAATAGTAAAATATTGAACTCTTATGAGTACGTTAAACTATCATATTTATGATAAATTTAATATAATGCACATCAAAACATATAATTTTATTGTATCTCAAATATGTCCAACACAAACAACTTTAGAATGATATTCCATTGATAATTGTATCGTGTCTCGTAAATTACGAGCCGAAATATTGGACGAATCCAATTTTCAATTTGCTGAATGACTAATTACTGAGGAAGGCGAGAGCGCTCAGCACGATGAGTCCGAAGGCTTAATTATTATTTCCTTTCTTAATTTTACGCGTCAATACCGCAATATATATAATACTTTTCATGAAGTTCAACCATTGAGCTCTTTTTAAGGCATATCAATCCCTTGAAAACACTTGCTATAAATAACGAAAAATAATTGTATCTGAGTAGTGTAAGCTCATCATCATCATCACAAACAGCTTTTAGCAGTCCACTGCTGGGCATAGACCTTTTTAATTAACGCCAAGACGCCCGATCTATCCGGGTAGCATTGTAAATTTGTAGTTATTAGTATTTGCGGCAATTATTATTTAGCAATAAATAATATTAAACCATAAAAAGAAAAAGACTAAGAAATTAAGCACAAATGATAAATATTAATAAAAATAATAGTTGTACTCATTATTTTCGATATTTTCTTTATTGTAATAATATGTGACTAATTATTTCTTTTATTTACGCGATTATACATATGTATCTCTGAGATACAGACATATACCAACTTGTCTGCCCGTGATCATGGATGCTGAAAAGAATCCGAAACGTCAGAATAAATATATTTAGGTAACGCGAAGAATCCGTAAATTAGTGGATTTAATATGTGACTAATTTCCATAACTTCTAAAAGACATTTTTGATCCATATAGTCAAGTCAATATAGATATTTAAATCACAATAATTATCTAAAAACCTATTGTCTACTAAATTTGTTCGTATGATTTTGTTATTGAGGCGACGGGCTATCACAGTTACCGTGGAGTTAAAATATCTCATTCTTAGTAGATGACTCTAGTTTTTGATTTTTGCTGACTGAAGAGTGACATTGCGAAACGTTGTATAAAAGTAAGAACTAATTTTTAACGAACCGATAGTTATAGCTTTACATTATATAACTAAAGCCAAAGATAATAGGAAACTTCAGCGGATTAATATATTATATAAGACAAAATGATGTTTAAGTTTCGTCTCATTATTCGTCTCGTGAATCTACCGCATAAATATAACGGATATTCTACAGTGTGCAGAAAGCGCACATAGTTAACAAAGATCTTTCAAAAATATACTTAATGTATACAGATTTTATCATAAGATTTTTAATAGCTAATGCTAAATTAAAAAAGAATAAACAAGAAATAATTTAAAAAGGTCTTACGATCCTCTTTCCCACCTCTTTCGCAATGACAACATGACATTTGACATCTCAGCTTGTCCACTTACCACAACCGTTGCAATGTTACACTAAACTGATTTATTTTTAAATATGAACTCTAGTTTTATAAATTATACATAGGCTTTCTTATAAAAAAAAAACTGCAATTTAATAATAAATTATCTCTTGTCATTCTTGTATTCTCGTATAACAGGAGTACACCGTACTGATTAACTTAAAGTCCAACAATGGTCCCAAATATCCCACATGGTTTTGTGTAAATTTTGATAGAATCTCATTTCCGTAATAATATTTAACCCTTTACAAAATACTGTATATTGTATGATTTCAGCATCCCACCACATATTCTTGCAGAAAATAAATGAAAATTACAATTCCACATTATTTTTATCACACACTGTTAAAATATTACTCCAGTACCAGTAAATGTGAGAAATATAAAATATTATCCTTCCGATATATCCAGCGCTCTGCTGCCAAGCGATATGTTATAAATTATCGGTTATAGTCGACAGGTCTTGTGTTCTTTGTAAATGCTTTTTTTAGTCCAAAATTATTATGCTCTTATTATAACTTTGCTAAAAAAGTCAAAATTATATACAGTATACTCTTATAAGATATGTCAGGTTATCGTTGATTTCGTAATACGATTATTACTTTATAAATGAAGTTTCAAAAAAGTATTGCTTTTAATTGTTAAGTTAAGACTAAGTTTCCTTGCTGATGAATTTAAAAATGGTAATTGTAACGCTTTGCCTGCTTTGCGGCACACATCCACACCATTGCATCTTGGTTCTTTCAATTGGAGTTCAGATTTCTGACCTTATAAGCAGTTAAATTTAATTTATAGTGACGGCAAAACTTTTCTTACTCAATAGGTGAGTCTATTGAGCAAGATGTAGGTAGTGTGACGATGTCATAGAGGCTTAAAAAATAGAATGATCCATGCGTCCTATGACCATGTCTAAAATAGGCTTAGGTTTTCATGATTACCTTTGGCAATTGTCTTCTCCATTTAACAAACGCTGATAGCCCTTTATAAAACGCAGATTGCCGGTTGTGGAGCTCAGATGCCAGACTGCTTATAAAACTGTTATTCTGGTAATTCAGTATACTAGCAGCCTTTACGGTAGTAGCAGATGTGTTAGAATTTCAACTATCAATTTTTTTTAATTTAGAGAAATTATACTAATAAAACAATTAAGTAATTTTAGGACACGACGCGAAGAGGTAAATATCAACACAAGTATGTTTACTGATCTACATCGTCAATATAGGAAGTGATTAATGTTACAACGCATTTTAATATCACATTCGCGGGGGCACTCCGGAGTACCGTGATCGCCCGTGAATTTGACGCATCTCGGGCACGCGTAGCAATTACGGGCAGAGTGCCCGAAATGCTGGCAATTGAGGCATTGAGCTATGATGACGGTTTTGCGGGGGCTCTCACTTGTATGCATATGTAAACTCTCCGGGAGTTTACATATGCTTTTATAAATATTGCCTTTCCCTCGGGGATAAGGCAAGATCTACCATGACTAGATCGATTTCTTTCTTGGTGCGTGGGTGCGCCATTCTGCGGACGCGTTGGACTGGGTAGCCCTGACGACGAATGTCGGCCTTACTTCCTCGACATCGAGCTCTTTTGGGATTCCCTCTGTACGACTCTAAGATGGCGCTCTTCCGGAAGAGCGTAGGTATGAAAAGGATATTACTTTCGTGCGCAAGGCGCATTGCTGGTGTTTGACTTGCA
Organism: Lamproptera curius; assembly: GCA_029286875.1. Lineage (NCBI taxonomy): Eukaryota > Metazoa > Arthropoda > Insecta > Lepidoptera > Papilionidae > Lamproptera > Lamproptera curius. The sequence continues at coordinate 42,138 of JAGSMT010000446.1, forward strand.
TGTAAAATGTATACAATGAAGAACAAGCCGATGGAGGCGGGGTTTTTTGTATTTGGTATCCCTTCTTTATTAACAAACTTATGGTTAAGATGAATGGTCGAAAAATAGAATGAAAGTAAGATTGATAATATAATAAAGAATATATACAAGAAATATATTGTGGCATACAAATCCCTCCTTTCCCAATCCCAAGGCTTAGAAGAGTGTAACACGTAAGTTTATGGCTTCTTTAAAATTTTAAAATTAAAATAAAATTATTAATGAATTTGCTTGTTAGTTCCTTTTATACATGAAATAAACATTATCATACAATATAACAGTTCGAGCTATTGAGAAGAAGGATAGAAATTTACGTAATGTAACCGATGAAGACGCGACAAAAGCGCGGTTACCACGGACCCAACCTCTATGATAAATTCGTTAAAGTAATTTAATTTATTATTGTTGAATCCTAAATTATACGTAGTTTTAAATGTTAACTAGTGGCCATTCTAGAATTTTGATTACTTTGTGACTAAATTGTGTTAAGTAAACCGTTTCAAAATATTTATTTATTTTGAGACGGTTGCTTACTTTGAGATTTGACTTGAACACAAGGACATCCTTTAATGATAAAAATTATTAAGTTAAATATTTTGAATTAATAATTGGTATAATAGTTACTTTTGCTTGTAAATTTACTGAAATATGTTTATGTTAATAACTGATGATTATACAGTTTTAGGGAATTTATTGCGTGTCGGTCGATGGGTTTTAGTCCCTTCCTATGGTCCATGGTCACAATAAAGGCTACCAGACTACCATGTATTCCTGTTTCTTAGTTATGCTTGATCAAATAATTGTAAAGTTATAACAGATGATAAAACTAGTTTAACTCATAATTTTACATGTATGGCATTCGTGTAAGCAATGGGAATAATAAAAATAATAATTTTTGTATATAATTCTTTTTCGAGGCTTCTTTGTTCTTTTGATAGATTTTAACATATATAGTACTATAATGTCGAAATTATATAAATAACGTGAAAATTATATAAAAAAGGCTACAGATTGGTGAAAAAGCGGTCAAGTTTTTATCTTCATTCATAACTATCTAGAGTAATTTACGGGTAGCAAAATTATAAAGGTTCCCGGACGTGGAGCTAATTCTTTTATCTTACAAACCGCCCAACTTAATGCACCTACGTGTGGAAAAACACATCTTATCGATGAAGCAGTAAATTGTTACAACTTTCTAAGTTGACGGTAAGTTTTGTGTTTAGATCAGTAATCTGAGTATTTTTTCCAGAGAAGCTAATTGTCGGCATTCTAGTTCAAAATTTTACGTTTAGCTATAAAATAACTGTGAATAATGTTCTTGTATTAGGATGTTAATCGATAAATCTTTGTGGATATTCAAATGCTTACTTACGTCCTTTGGTTCTACTAGCACAATAATTTAAGTTTGTATTAATGCTTTAAATAAATTTTCAAACCGCAAAAACCTTTGGGCTTAAAATATATAATGTATATTGATAACTATCTGCCTAGATAAATGATACCCCTAATGGAGAAGGCGTACATTAGAAGAGGCCTATGTCAAGCAGTGGATTAACACTGGCTGATGATGAAGAATGATTATTATCACAATCATCGCGCGAGTTAAACCGCGGGTTCCTCACCTCGCAGTTTAGTTATGACATCTTACAAACCTCTGTACGAAATAAGTCCATAATAATATAGAATAATTTAGAATGATAATTTAAACTAACGAAATATATAGACCTACAATTAAAAAAATTAAGCAACATACAGTTTAAAAGACCTTCGTCAGATCTTTTATAACTTCAAAGAAACATGAACTGGACTAATTGGCAAAATTTTGTGCTACGTATAGGGTGATGTTTGTTGTCTATTCTTCTGCAATACAGTAGTCAACATTTTAATTATTTGGCCGATGAATGTAAAGCTGATTCTCTGCATATAACGATAACCAGGAATAAGAATTATAGTCTTTGCTTGTTAAAATTCTAATGAGAAATTTAGAATTTTAAATAGCAAAGACAACTTAGTTATGCTTAAATATCTAATGGAAAGTTTTAACTCATTATATTCTATCCGTCTAATACATAATCAATTTCAATTTAATTTTTAATACTAAAATTACAAGGAAGCTAAATTTAGAAATTAGTTTTCATGTCATTTGCAACAATAAGTACTAAATAAATCCTTTGTATATAAAACCCATGTTAAATACAAAATAAATGAAGATAAAAGCAAAAAAAATTGTTTGTTGAATTTGTTTTACGGAAGAGAAAATTTCTAGGGACTTCCTAGAAATTTTCTCTTATAATATATTTGATTAAAATAATTATATAATTTCTTAAGTAATCACTACTGAAAAAGTTAATCACGCCTTGGGTGTAATGTAAACATTCAGATAATTATTAGAATTATATATTGAAACATTTTAACAATTTATTTTATATCTTTGGTTTTTAGATGAGGTAGGCCTCAGTTTGCAGGGACTATTTCTGCCGCAAACAAGTAGTGGCTAAACATACTGCTTTCCGATTTAAAAGGTATCATTGCTAGCGTAATTACAGGGTAAACAAGACTTAAAAATTCATGCCTCAGGGTGGTGATCGGCTTTGTGGCGTCTTACGCTGCTTTTCTTATAGGCATAGCAGGTATCTCATAACCACCAGGTTAACTTCCTCTTCTCTCTGCTCTCGTCGCTTCCACTAATATATATATATATATACCCAATTATATTAATATTGTCTACACAAATTAGGTCAAAATGGTAACAATCAACCAGAAGCACCGTTTATGTGTCTAAGATATGTCTAATAAAATAATTTTCAGAAACAACGTGATAAAACATTCACGTTGCAAATTTGACCTTTACCTTAACGCCCTCAACCATTTCGTAAATCTATTTAAGATTTTACTCGTATTCTAATAATATTTCAGTTTTCTTTTCATCTTTTCTCCGCAGGATTTGCACAAATATGAAACCCTTTTACTCTGAAGTTCTCTGATATATTTTTATTATATTAAAGCGTATAGACCTCTTTAGTCATTAGTATTTATAAAATACCATTTCTTTCGTTTATTTAAGTAACTAGCTGTACGCCCCGGCCTTGTAAAATGCTGATATTTATAATAAACTTCGGAAATATTCCTTTAAATTACCTGCATTCAATGGCCATATCGATCTACATTAAATTGATAATGTTATACTACATTCACTCAGTGCATATATGTATATTATTTTGGCAAATTGTTGTGTGCATTTGCCAATTTAATTACGCGACAACACAAATATTGCCCGTAAGAAGCATTTGGAGCTAAGCGAACGTTGTTCGACGAATGATAGTCGAACTGTTATCGTAACAGATTTATATGAAAAATGAATAAAATATTTCTAGGTTTTAAGTTAATTGCATTTTTAATTTTATGACCAATTATATATTCAAATATACGTATACTCTATACCACCGTGAGTCTTATATTTTTATGCAGAATACTCATATTTTAGAATGGAATTTTATCTGTCCCGATGCATGCACGGATCAAGTTATTGTTTTTGCAGTTGTGTACCTGAACAATAGCTATAAATATAGTGATGAAATAATAAGTTTCAACGTTGATTGGAAATTATAGGCTAATTTTGTCTCTTCTTTCAAAATAGGTTAGAAACTCAATCGTTTAAATATGATACTTTTATAATACCCCGATCAAGTCTCACGTTTCAGACGTCAGCCGACTTATATCTGAATCGATTTTAGCAAACAATAATCATAATTTACTTTAATTCGAGTCACCGTAAGTTTAACCAAATTGTTTAGTAGTGCTGCGATTTTAGAAATGATATGAAATTCACAATCAACTTTAATTTAAAAAGAACCGTAAAATGCAGTCAGATTGGATTCGAAAATTAAAAAAAAACAATTAATCTTTTATAACGAAGTGGTATCGTAAATTTCGTATTATTTTGTCAATGGTTTAATACCCATATGTCCATCGAAGAGAGTTAGTCGATAAATAGCAACATCATACTTGCAAACATGCTTCGTTGCTATGGGATACTGTTTACATTTATTCTTTGCCTTATTTTGGACATCTATAGAATATCAACACAATATAACGGAATTGATTTAAGAGTAGCCTAGTGGTATGGGCGTGTGCTTTAGAAACCAGAGTTTGTGGATTCGAATCCTGTGAGGACTTCACAAATTTTCATTGTTGTTTCCTAGTTGGTTAGGGAGATTTGGGCCGATAACCCAATTGTCTGAAAAGTAAGATGATCTATGCGTCGGATGTGCATGTCTAAGTCGGTCCACCCACCGACCCGCATTGGACCAGCTTGGTGGGATATGGTCCAATACCTGCTAATGGATAGAGGTGTATTAGGGGAGGCCTATGTCCAGCAGTGGACTAACACAGGTCAATGATGAATATGTTGAGCTACTGGCTGTTATACTTTAAACTTATATCTGGTGGTTTTAGACTTCGTACCTAAGACGAAAGCTTTGAAGAATCAATGTCATGGTGCTCATTTCATCAATATGACAGATAAAAGGAGATGTTAAGGTGCGACATGTCATGTCTCAAGTTTTGAATCAGCCTGTCTTTTGTGAATCGACATTTCTCTTAAGCAGGGCACACCATCTACCAACGGGTAAGCATTCTACTCGCACTATTGAGTCAAGACTCGTCATGAACGTGTAACGACAAGCGACCCGTCTTAAAATATACTAAATATTGACTTTGTATACTACGTTAACAACTTTTTACGGTACTTACCAGGTTTCCTTTGAAGTTTAAAAGAGCGAACTGGTTTTTGGAGGTTATCTTTAAGTGATAGCCATATAACATTGTGAACTCTTTTGTTTACTTTTTTAAGAATAAAAATATTATAGTACATTACTTTGATTTATTTTGTGGGGTTTGGCCAGCGTTTGCGTTTGCAATGTAAGCTCAAAAAATGTACGATATCGCAATAGGAACCTCTAAATTTATCAGAATTTAACCTGTATTTTGAATCCCTCAAGCTACTTGAAAATCCAATACGAAATCCGTCGCTTTATTTTAAAGATTTGAGTATACAGAGGAACGGACAGACTGCAATGCTACTTTGTTTTATACTTTGCAGTAATTATACAATTATTATTTACTTAGTACTTTGTTTATTTATGATTAAATACTAATATATTATTTATTACAAGTTTATATATCTTAGGTGCAGTTAGTATTATATAGTTTCGAATCCATTGCTTGTTCAAACATGCATTCAAACATGGCACTACTTTGTTTGTGAGCGCATAAGCCGCCTGCTGGACTGCTTTCGTAAATAGTGGAAAGCCCAAAATAATAAAGTTTTAAATAGTAAAGCCTCACTCTAGCAAAAAACAGTTATGCATATATTTATAAATATATATATATACAACAACAATACAAGTGACACATTGGCCGTATATCGTAAAGTGCAAAAATAAATGTGGTAACACCAAGAAGTAATAATAATGGTTTTTTGTAACCACAATGGCAGACATGCTTTCGGGCGACCTTAAGGAAAGCGGTCACCATCACCCATGGACATCAGTGATACCTTGGGATCACCAATGCGCTGCCTACGTGAGACATAGGATCTCGTTTACTCAGTAAATACGCTGGCAACGGTGCCCTTTCAACCGGAACACAGTAGCGTTTTCACACTACTGCTTTGCGGCAGTATAATTTATGCGTATGTATATTTCTGAATAATTATTTAAGTGGCTTTCTATTATAAAAAAAATTAAAATAAGTAACTATTAATGTTTTATCGTATTCTAACAAGAAAAAGCCGGTACTAACAAGAAATCTATGTGCATGGCATAGCGTCCTTGTTAGTACCAGCTATTTTTTTAAAGCATATGATTTTATAATAAGCATATTCTTCATTCTGCAAGTAAATGACAACATAACCGGGGCCCCAAAGTATCGCTACGACAAATGTGTACTGAAATCAATGTAATGACTGTTTTTTCTCAATACATTTTTGAAAATATTATGTATGTTCATAAACATAAATATGAATTTGTAAAACATTGTGACACGCACAATATAAATACTAGGAATAATCATAAATTTGTTCTTCCGAAAACTAGGCTCCGAAGAACAATGAAATTTCCATGGGACAATGTATACTTTTCTACAACAAAATCCCAGAAAACGTTCTGTAAATAAATTTTAAAAAGTTGTAAAGGAACGCGTGTGTGTTAAAGGATATAATTGCTGTAATGACTACTTGACTGATAACACACCCTGGTAATGAACTGTTCGCTCCAGGCTATTTTAAACTATTAAAATGTGATGTTTATTGTAAAAATTTTGTAAAACCTAATGAAAGAAAGAAAAAAACGTCCCGCTGAGTTTCTTACGCCGGTTCTTCTTAGTTCAGAGGTTTTCATTTCCGAACCGGTGGTAGTTTATTGGACAATCAATAAGAAAGTGTAATTCTTCCATATTTTAAACTTGACTTGACTTAGAATAGAATAGAAATAGTTAAGATTGTAAACATAGAATATAATTTTTTTATTAAAAATTAACAATTTATGTTATGTTTTTACGGCCCCTTTTATGTTAATAAAAGGTACAAAAGATACTTATAATAATTTGTAATGAAAATTGTGTTTTAAAACAGCCTATTATATATTCATTTATTTGATTAATAGATAAACACTGCCGCCGTAGCCTAGTGGTATGGTCATGTGCTTTAGAAACCGGAGGTCGTGGGTTCAAATCCTGCGGGGACACAACAAATTTTCATTGTTGTTTCCTAGTTGGTTAGGGCAATTTGGACCGATCACCCAGTTGTCTAAAAGTAAGATGATCCATGCGTCGGATGGGCATGTAAAGTCGGTCCACCACCAACCCGCATTGGACCAGCGTGGTGGGACTCGGTCCCCCAATGGAAAGGGGTGTATTAGGGGAGGCCTATGCCCAGCAGTGGACTATCAAAGGCTGATGATGCATGATGCAATGTATATTTTATAATCATATGACAACGTTCGATAATGCCGACGCTATCTTATGAATCCGAGTAATAAACGTAAAACAGTTTCGACCATATGAAAGGTGATTTTGAATCGGGCGCCAACGATCGTTTCAAACAGAAGGATTAATTACAAAAGGGTCGGGCTGCAAAGCTGACATCGGGAGAATCGTTTAAGTTAGCGTATCGATATTAGTTTCCGAACTGTTAAGTAAATTATTCTAACAAAAGGAATGGGCACCAAAAGGGAATCGATGGCTCAGTTTTCTTGTTTGTTTTAGATATGTCAGCTTATTTTAAAACGGAGTTTCGGAGATGAATAAAACTAAAGTAATAACGTACGTAACGTCGGACTCCCTAGATCCCAATTTGCAGTTTGTATTTAGTCTAACTCAGAGTTAACTCACTTAGCATACATAATTAAAACTTGTCTAAATAATTTTAATTAAACGAATAATAAAAGACTGAAACAATTGTTAATATCATTTTACGTCTTTATTCGTTTTAAGATAATTAAGCGCCATTACATGCTCATACAGCATTATTTTATCACGTATATTTGTGTTAAATTACTCAATTAAATTATCTGAATCACAGATATTTTCGAGTCTTTAAGCCGAAACAAAGTCTCTACATTATGGGACATCATATCAATACAGCTTAATTGACAAACCACTTTCTCAGTTTGCAACCAATAGCTTTTAAGTCTAATGTGAAAATAACAAGTCGTATGGTAGTGGGTATAAAGTAACCGGAAATAAGAAAAGTTCTTAGACAGCATACAGGGAAAACTTCAACTTTGCCCAATTTCAAACCAAGAAATTGTTAAAGATATGCAATTGCAAATATGGCAAAAGTTTGAGACGGAAGCCACGTACGTACTCGTAACTTTTAGGAGTAAGGCTCAAATCCAGTGGTATCAAGACGACATATTCCAATTTTTTAGCGTTTATTAACATATTCATTTTATAGTTTTACTGTTGACAAATACTTCCTATTTGATTTTTGCTTTAATCCTTTAATCAATTATTGATTGCTGAACCTATTAAAATTAAAATTCAAATATCTTTATTCAATATAGAAGCTTACACTTGCTTGTTGATCGTCAAACACACTACCACCGGTTCGGAAAAGGACGCCTCAGAGCTGAGAAAAACCGGTGAAAGAAACTCAGCGGGCTATTTTTTATGTCATCTTTTAATCCTAAATATTTAAGTTTAAATTTAAATAAGTTTCTTTGTTTATATAAGTTCTACATGTTTGCTAATGGTACGAATGTGGTTGCGCGGGCGCGTGTTCACTCAAGTTTCATCAGCCAATTTGATTGGACCAACTAGCTCGAGTGACGGCGATATGGTAGATCCTATTTAAGAACCAGAAGCGAGGATGCGGTTCGAACGACCATGTGCGTAATCCGGCTCGGACAACGTGGTTGTGAAGTCGGATTGGAAATGCGGTAAAAGGAAGGATAAATACCTCCTCTGATGGTGACACAGCTGCAGGCGTCTTCAGTGATGCGGTTGGGGTTCGCGGTAAACTTAAAACTATTAGAACGGAGCGTTGGCCATTCACGTCGCGTGACTTTAAAATATGATGGGCTGCGTAGGAACTCCCGAAGGCAATTATTCGACTGCGGCGGCGATGGCCTTCACCTTATACCCTACTCTTTTCGCGAGATGACGAATAATTAAGAGGAAAAAGGAGGGCAGGCGAAAGGAGCGGTAGTAAGAAAGGGATGGAAGATTATTGCGTAACCAATTTGCGGCTGTGTTAGGCGACACAGAAATGCGCGCGAACAAATGTTTATTTGGTTGGCTTGTCATCTTAATATTGAAAGTTTTCTTACTATGTCTAGGTCAAGTTTAGTAAATTAATTAATGTATTAAAGTTATAATGAAATAGTGTAATAAAAATTATTTTATTACAACAAATACATTATTTGTAAACTTGAAGTGTTAAAAATCACAATTGCTAAAGTTTCTACCTGTCTACAAATCATTCTAGATTGATATGAATATTCCTATGCCGCGTATGATTTTAAACCTTCATTTTGTAATAAGTTTGTTTAAATAGATTGAGACGTGTTAAAACATGAGCTAAGAGTTATTTGAAAAGATCATTCGATATAAGAAGTTTTCTTTTTAGTCTAAACAAAATTTTTGAATAGAGTAGTACTATGTATTGATACTATGAACTATTACTAAACTACATAGATTTGAGTTCTTTGTCGTAATAGAAATAAATTAGATGGTTAATAACAATATATTTGACACATAATTTTAAGCAAGTCGTTATCACATTAAAACATATACTTTTATGTTAGTGGCCAGAAGCTTCTGCACTAAAATACTCAAGACACCTTTGCATGTTATTTTATTATAGGATTGTTCGTGATTGGCATCACTAGTACTTACTATAAGAATGTTCATACCCTGATGCTAAAAACTATTTGGATAGCCCAATACATTACTGTTTTGCCGCTAATATTTTTTCTTCTTTTGAAAAAAAAATCTTAAATCGTATTTGAGACATGTAATCTTAACCATCCTACTTGTTCGTCGCATATGTCCGTGGTAACTCTTTTCTTAAATGACTAATTTATCAAAATTTTAATAATTCAGGGATGGGGCAGCACTAATTATGATAATATCTGACTGAATTGTATCTCCCGGCCAGAGTAACTCGTCCACTAATCTCGCGACAATAATGTCGGTGAAGTAAGCGACGAGCAAGCATAATGCACTGTAACTGGATGACGGCCAACATTCTCTTATTCTATATACTATACCAATAAATAAAATTGGAGTGTCGGTTGGTAACATCAAAATAACCGTTTTCAAAAGATTACATCTACAAATTAATTTCTAGAACAGTGGCCTGATCTTGGTAGGACCTTCTCTAAATATAGCTTGATATAACTTGGAGCAACATAGCAGCCTACGTTACTCCAAGTTATATATTTGAAAAAAAAGAACATTTTGATATATTATCACGCGGACGACCTTTTATTTAATACCATTTAATAAAATAAATACAGGCTTTATTTTATAACGCGCGAGCTGAGACAATGGTGCATAAGTGAATTTAGGTGCATAATAATTATCTGTTTAAAATTAAAATCTATTACAACTGCTAACATTTTTTCAGTTACGATGAAGACTGATTTTAAAGTTCATATTTACATTTAACTCTTTCAATTTTAAAATGTTATGTCTATCTAAAAAACTTAAACTTTTACGTAAGTAACTACAATTAAAACTATTAACCGAAATTCTGTTATTAGCCTGACCTTAAACAAATTAAATTAAGCAAAAGGTGATCCGTTTATAGCTGTCTATTTCGGGTTTCATAGATATTGGTTATAAAATTTAGTAATCGTGAATTTATAATACAAGTGTTGAGTAGAGATAGTTTGAAATGCAGGAGATGCATACGCCGTAAAAATAAATTGTTGTGTGAATTTACGAGCGCTCGTGACTAAGCACAACTGGTGCAACATGCAACTTACCCTAACAAAAATGAATGCGTGATCCGTTTGTCCTTGTCTCTTTTCTATTTTTCTTCTTCTTCTCTGTCGCTACACTCTTGGCAGAGTGGTCGTGGTTATCATGTCCCGGCCAGCTGGGCAGAAGACAATACCCGCCTCACAACTCTCTTTTTAGTCCGATTAGAATCTGATTAAGTTGTGGTTTTTTGCGAAAGCAACACCGAATTCGATATTATGTACTAGCACTAGATAGTACTATATTTGTGTTCGGAAAGAATTCACTTCACCTTAAAATACACACAAAAAATCTGTTATATTCTCCAGTTATATTTTTTTATTAAATGGGATTAAGGAGAGCTATAAGTCACATATTATCTATACAAATAAATAAAATGTGTATTTTTAACATCAAAATAACCGTTTTAAATCAAATCATTAAACATTAAAGTCATATATAACTGAAACATAAAATATTTTCTTTTTTAGATTTTTTTGACGGGACATTCTCTAAAAGATAGCTGATTGGCATTAACTTATTCTAGTTTTCTTTTTTTTTTTAAGTTTCAGGGAGAATAAGTCTTGCAAAAATAGGTTTATCTGGAGCGGGTCACGATTTAACAAATTTAGGAAAGAAATACTTTATATAAAACACATAAAATCAAGTTCCTCTTTTAAAAAAAGCAAAAAGACAGAAATCAAATATGAAAGTATAAGCGAAATGAATTGAAATTATAACTGCTTGCTTTTCTGGTCGGTCGTACTATTTTCTAAAGTTTCACTTGTTGCACGCTTTGTGATTAAGAGAGAAATAGAACAATTATATCACAATAATCTTTGTCCATTTATTTACTAGCGCAATAATCGTTTAAACTTCAAAATTTTTCCTCCTTTATTATCTCAAGAAAAAGAAAGGTAGAATTTAACAAAAATGCCTCATTTCATCACTATCAGGTTACATTAATCTTACTTACTTTTAAAAGCTGGATTGCGCATATTTGATAGTCCTTCAAACCGCATCCACTTTCTTTGGCACTGACAGGATAAACCACAACTCTTACTTAGACACTATTGTTTCACTGCAGTGAATGAGATTCACCGCAAAGAAAAACCTATGAATTATAAGTAATATATCCATTCAAAACCGCCAACTCAAACGTTTCAGATTGAGGCAAGACTAAACCAGATGATTTAACCGCTTGGATGAATGATTAAAAATTTGATATGCCAATTATTGATTTGTCTAATTTATGAAAAGAGAGATACTATTAAAATATCATATAAAAAGTAAAATTGTCAAGTAGGCAAATTAAGCATTTCATTAAAATGTTAACGTAACTTGATGTTATGTCTTTAAAAGATTTCAGCATTGAATGAAACGATGATGTATTTCGCAGTTATTTAAAGGAAACCGATCCAATTAATGTGTAACGACTCTCGCTGTTCCAATTTAATACGATTCGTTTTCATTTTGTTTCGACTTGCAGAAAAAACAGCGATGGCGGAGGAAACTGTTAACCGTTAAATTTACTCGTTCATTATTCATTTCAGGCAATATAAGAGCTTATTTTAACTTAATTATCATCTCAATAATTTAATCGTAGTATTTAAAATGTTTGAAATTCAAAATATAATTGAGAAAACTGAAAGTAATGATAAGTATATCCGATGGATTAGGCCAGCGTAGAGATAAGTATGAGAAGCTCTCAATCTCTACTGCTGAGAACAAAGTTAAATAAGGCTTGCAAACTTTTAATAGGCTCATGTAACCACAAAGTAAACTATGACCCATTCTAAGTGACAACAAAACATAAAAAGATACACATATAATACATACAAAAATGTCACAAAAGTCTGGAAATAAAAATTTTAAATAAAAAGGAATTCCAATAATAATGCTCTACTATCTCCTAAAGCTGATATTACTTGCTTTTGGACTAAGGTGGAGAGAGAGGGAGATGTGTCGACTAAAAAATAACGCAACAACTTAGTATAACGACATATCATTGCTGTTTAACAAAATTCTAGGCAAGTGATTGTCGAATTACGGTGAATCAAATACTGGTAAGACATAGAGGACAGAACAATACAAACATTAATCGGTCTCAAATGCATTTACAGTTATAGTCATGGATTAGGACAGTATACGGTATTGCTTATTTTGCAACGCTTGCTTTACAAGACTACTTCATTTATTTCAGAGATGCTTTGCTATGGTGCTTATAATTGGACGGATTTAAACGCATATCCAGTCTTTTTACAAGCCTACTGAAGCACCGATCTCACTTTATTCACTAGGGTTCAGATCAGCTCAGGATCAGCTGTAATTTCAAACTAATAAAAACACAACTATAAATATTAATCAGTACGTAGCATTAGTTACCACGACCCTCGGTTAGTAAAGCGCAATAAATTATATTATTTGTCTAATAATTAGTTGTATCATGACAATATATTGAAACGAAAATTAAACGTCTTGAAGTGTTATTAATTTTTTTAGCTCGTCAAAAGAATTTATGAAAAGTAGATAAAATCATTATATTCAAATGCAAATATCTTTATTCAATATAGAAGTTTACACTTGCTTATTCATTGTGAGAAGAAGCGGTGAAAGAAACTCAGCAGGCTAATTTTTATGACATCTTAAAAAATAGCAAACAATTTGAAGTCATAATATATTATGCAATATGAAACCAAAACCAGGAGGAGGTATTTTTTCGTTTAATTTGTCAGTTTGATAATTTTCGTAGCTTTAAGCTAATAATTGAATAGTAAGGAAGATTTCACTTTAAGTCACCTATATTATGCCATCATCTTCATGACATCATCAGACTGTGTCAGTTCTCTGTTGGACATGGGCCTCCCTAATGCTCAACTGCTTCCGATCTTTGTCTATTCTGATCCGTAGAGCGTCTCATGACTACATTTGCGACTTAGAATCTACTCCAGAAATGTATAGAGTCAAACATTCATAAACGGTCGTCATTTTTGTGGCTGAGGTGACCAGCCCATTCAATTTAGATTATTAATTCTATGAGCTATATCTTATGCCGTCTTAAAATAAATTATGACAAATGCGTCGTGTTTGGCATTATGTTAATCACTTTCTTCTTTGACCAATGCTTCAGGACTAACGTTGCGACAAAAATTCCAATACAGTAGTTCGGATAGTAGAAATCCAGCATAATATTTCACGAAGCCTTCTTATTTATAAAATTTTTAGATTATTTTGTCTCTGTAAATCATTGCATGCTTTAAATAGTCAGGGTCAATTTGTGAGCAAGTCAGGCCTGTAACTATATTTTTAATGTTTAATTACCAATCAAAATATGTAGAAGTTGATCACCGATGTATTTCTTCATAGATGCTTACAACAACGATTTTTGCATATTGTATGTATATATTTAACCATATTAACACTTAAACCCGTCTTTGCTTTGTTTCAAAACTAATAACAAAGATAATTTTATTAAATGTTGACGTTCGACTCCACAGATTTTTAAATTGTAGTACACCTGTTAGAAAAAGGTAAATTATTCTTAATGCATAGATCGGAGCAAAGGTTAAAATTAAAAAAAAAGTGATCTAGTATTCTTAATTCTCTATACTTATTTCAGCAATACCAATATAACAATCTGTATAATTCCTCTTCAGAGCACAAGACTAAACCAATCTGAAATTTTTAAATTTAGCTACGCCTTGAAAGTTCAGTTTTTTAAGCAATTGCCGTCCAGTGCAGCTTGAATACACTAAAACCTTCCAAAATTACTACAAAATTTGGATTTACACCATACAGCATACAGCTTACCTAGAGGAGAACCAGCTTATCAGTGACCGTCAGTACGGTTTTCGTCACGTCGTTCGGCTGGTGATCATTGCTATACGGATGATAGCACAGGAGATGCGCGGTATACTAGCCAACGACCAGTCCCTCGGTGTGAGGTGCAGAAGAGGCGATCTAAACTTGTGTCCGAAGTGGAGGACTCTCTGGGGCGAGTCTCCGAGTGGGGTCGAGTAAACCTCGTTCAGTTTAATCCCACAAAGACACAGGTTTGCGCATTCACCGCGAAGAAAGACCCATTTGTCATAGCGCCACAATTTTTGGGTGTCTCTCTGCAACCATCCTCGAGCATTGGAATCCTTGGTGTCGAGATCTCGCGCGACGTTCAGTTTCGAAGTCATTTGGACAGCAAATTCAAAATAGCCTCTAAAAAACTGGGAGTGCTGAACAGAGCGGGACGGTACTTTACATCAAGCCAAGCTTCTACTTTACAAAGCTCAGGTCAGGCCTCACGTGGAGATGTGTTCCCATCTCTGGGCGGTGCTCCCCAAGTATCAGCTGCTCAAGCTCCGACTCCTACAAAAACGAGCCATTCAGATCGTCGGCGATCCAATGCTCACGGACAGGCTGGAACCTCTAAGCCTACGGAGATATTGGCTCTCTGTGTGTTCTACCGCCTGTTCAACGGAGAGTGCTCAGCGGAGCTGTTTGATATGGTACCTACCTCCCCATTCTATTATCGTATTTTCCGTCACCGGACTAGAGTTCATCCATACCCACCTGAAACCGTGCCATCAAATACGTTACGTTTCCAGAGATCATTCATGCACGCACTATTAAACTCTGGAATGAACTCCCTCTAAGTTTCCCTTCGCGCTATGACATGTCTTCCTTTAAACGAGGTATAAAGAGTCGCTTTACGGTAGGCAGCGCGTTGGTGATACCTTCTGTATTGCTGATGTCCATGTGCGTCGGTGACCACTTCCCATCAGGTGGCCCGACTGCTCGTCTGCCTTCGTTCGTCGTGACGTCGTTACGTCCTATGAACCTAGGAACTATAAGGTACAGTTTTGTTGACCGATAATTTAATGCAGATGCAAAATAATTTTCTATTAATTTTTGAGCGTCAAATATAAACAAAATTATATTATGAAAAGTTAAATAAATCAATGCAATCATGCTACCTATATTGTTAAGGTGAATATGAATATAAATAACACTTATAGATCACTGGAGTGTACAAACGTCGGCATGCCATTTAAGTGCGTTTTGTTTCTGACAGTGCCTTTTGTATTGCCTAACCTTTTAGGAAGGGCGAGATAGTGTATATTTATTTATTTAATTTATCTTATTCTTATCAACAGGTCAAAATATGAATTACATTAATTTGTTTAAGAAATTACGTAAGATAATTGACATAGAGCTTTCTAATGTAATTGTAATGATATTACGAGTACAAATTAGTTGTTTTATTGCACATGTCTTATGAATAGACACAAAGTTTTATAGCTGTTGCTTTATGACGAATTTCTATATTGACTTTCATTATCTATTTAACTCTATTGAATACACCGTACAGTTTAAAAATAATAAATTGCTAAAAACAGCACTTTTGGTCCAACAGAGACGATTTATATATAAACTTTGTTGCCATATTTCAATCCTTTTTGCAATAATTGTAGCTATGTTCTTTTCTAATTCTGTGCCCAGTATTTACCAAATTTCATCTCAATCGGTTCAGTGGTTTAGACAGTAAAGTCGGACAGACAGAGTTACATTCGCATTTGTACCATGACTTATAAATTATTATAAGCGTATTTCTAAATATAATTTATGCTTTAATACCATAAATAATGGCATGAGACATTTTGTTAAATTTGCTGGATTTTATTTGGCTTTACTACAGAATAAAAATAATTTATGTAACAGATTAACATGTGAAAAGCCAAGAAAGGTATATCTTTAAGTACTTATTGTTAACGACATATCTATGTAACCGCCAGTAAGATTTTGTACATCACTTGGAATTCATATTTTGTTAAAAGCAATTGTGTAGATGGGAAACAGATCGTTTTATAGCATATTTTTGTCAGTGCGCATGAACGTTTCACACATTTTGAAATTTAAACATATTATAAGACAATTGATGACATGCAACACTCATCAAAAAACAGTACTTCAGCGCTTCAATTATTCTACATGGAGTAAGAAAAAAATATTTCAACAACATGGTTAGGTAAAAGTTACGTGTTATTAATAGTAAGCTTTGCATGTTTTAAACAATTTTCTTCCTTAAATCAAAGAGAATAAAATCGTTTTTGTTACTTCGTGATTAACACAAAACAAAATCGGTCCGTTGTACGTGTTGATCTGCGGATAGAATATTGTAACAAGTTGTTGCATTATTAGTGATTGATCATCGAATTCGCAGCACCACCATAGGGTCTTGCTCTTTACGCATCTGGCACGAGGGGTTTCAATTTCTCTCCTCGAAAATGATAGTAATAAAACGAGCAACTCGAATATTCTCAAAGGACACCAATGAATTGGGGTGTAGCAAGCGTTCCTTTACGATACTCATTCCCTCCGTATCCCACTAATAATTTTGTTTTAGAGAAAATACACTTGATTCCTTATTTTTAGTTTATTCTTTAGTTTAACGACTGTTTATATACTGCTCAAAATAACTAAAATTATTAAAAGTGTTTCTTGAAAATATTATTATGATTCGTGAACCGATAATATTTATTCTGCAAGACATTTTTTGCAGACCAATGTTTTCAAAATTTACTTTCCAAATTTCCTAATTTATTCTCAAATTCACAGTAAGACAATGATGACATTACGAAAATTTCAGTCATTATTCGGTCGAGTTAATAATAAAATATGTAAAAGATTCTCTTCTAGGCTTCCTTGTATACTGAGTACAATCTAGGTAATCAAATACAATCGGTTCCAACTAATATTTTTACTATAATTGTCTTAAAATCTAGAAAAATAAGAGACAGTTACTGAGCTCTCGTTCGGGTTAAATTTTGCGACAATAGTTCAAGTAAATTGTACGTAGTACTTATTACTGCCATGAGTACACATCGCTATTCGGCGGCTATTCTAATACAGCTAGAAGAAGTATTAGTATTAATCATTATGTGCTTTGTTGCAGTCAGTCCACCTAGTGAAAAGTGGTAGCCAACGTCCAAGAATATCGGAAATACCATCGTCATCAGGTATCTTGTGTTTTTTGCTCTGCCTACCATCGGCTATGGAGCTTTTTGAGCCGGAACACGGTAGCGTTTTAAAACTCTCTGACGCCCCATGCAGGATTCGAGGTAAATAATCGTATTTAACAATTACTAATTATTTATAACTGTTGCAGATTTTTATTATTTTTTAGAGTTTTCATATCATTTTACGAAAAATAAACAAACATAATAAAGTAATGCTTGCTAGCAACAGTGGTTATACCTGAACAAGGAAGTTACTTAATTCCAAACGGTAATAAAATTCTCGTAAAAGCAAATAGCTTGTTACAGTCTTATGAAAATATTCACCGCTCGTAATATTCTCCCCATTCACCGGCAGGAGTGTTATTACAAATATCATAACACTTAGCAATCCATACAATCAATAAAAAAATGGTATTCGTATTATGCAAATATATAAAGGTTAAAGGTACATGAGTAATGTAAATAGAAATTATACAATAAACAATGTTATTTATTTACTGAAATCTAAACGACACACAAGCTAAGGCATAAGATTTTTTTTCACCTACCTGTATCATCTAAAAAAATAAATCTAAAAACTAAAAAACAAAGACTGCTTCACGGCATTTAAATCCACGATTGATACCTTTTCAAACCGCCTCCGCGGCCTAGTGGTATAAAATTGCACCTTTGCATTATAAACCGAAGGTCGTGTGTTCGAATCCCGCGGAGAAACCACTTTGTGTTATCGTCATTGTCTGGTTGGTTAGGACACTTTGGGCCGATCACCCAATTATCTCAAAACTAAGATGATCCATTCGTTGTATGGGTATGTTAAAATTTGGTCCTGCGCCTGATCTATTCTATTCATTTTATCAATCGTTAATTACTTCAACTGTCGTAGTACTTTGTGTTACTTTTATTTTTTCTGATACTTAATATTTTTTAAAACTGGTTTTAGATTTATGTAAACGAAATTGAAATTAATTAACATTTGACAAAGAATTAACTAATATTTTTGTATAAACTATTTTATTTTTATCATGCTCGGTTTAACTAATCGACGTCTCGTGTGGTACAATTCATCGCAAACCAAGTAAATTGTTAAATAAGCCCAACACAACTCCGTTAATACCACCCGAGGTTACTACCATTCGAAGTGAGTTACTTTACTCCGATTGCCGCTATGAAATTCGACAGAGACAAGGATGGGTCCTGCTGCCCAATTGGAAGCCACTGTTGTCAAATGCAATAAGAAAGAAGAATAATTGTGCTGACAATAGTGTAGTTTATTATAAGACCTTTCTGTGCATCCCTAAACACAAATAATGCATGAGTGTATTTTGTCTTCGTTTTTTAGTAATATAAGCTATATAATATCTTTGTAATGACTGTTTGTTGCCATAATAAAATAAAATGAGTGAAACTGTGCGCCTTCACTACTCGCACCCTCCGTTCCGCCGTCGAGTCGCGCATTTCGCGCTCTGGCCCGCAGTGCGAAACGGGAAGCGACCGTGAAGTTAGTCCACTTGTTTTATTTTGATATTTGGATCTTCAATAGGTCCAAACAAAAGTATATCAGGTGTAGTATATCTTTAAGAATTATAGTAGAAGCATAATAGGAAAATCTTTCGTAAAAGCACGATACAATACTATCTGAGAGTGCATCGATAAAATAAAGAAATACACTCCAAATAGCTTCAAATCATACAATTAGACGAGTAAATACTAATACTTGATTACAACCGCCTAAAGAAGGTTTCATTATTTATATAGATAACTAATATGTATTAAAATATGCATAACTGCCACGCTATGTAATCCTTAAAAGTAATTCTCCAAGCCAACCTCTAGTTATTTACAAAGGTTGTCTACGAAATGAATAAGGAATAAAATTTTTTATTGCATATCAGGACAATTTGGGCCGATCACCCAACTGTTTGAAAAGTAAGATGATGCATGCGTCGAAAGGATATGTAAAAAAGTCGGTCCACCCACCAATCCTCATTGGACCAGCGTGATGGGATACGATCCGAAACCCCCTAATGAAAAAGGCGTTCATTAAGAGGGCCTATGTCCAGCAGTAGACTAACACACAATGATGATGATGATAACAGCTACATTCAAATGAAAGTCATGTCACAATTTAACCAGAGATTAGCCAGAACAAACCAAAAATGGTAATTTCAATGTTACACGAATTTTATTTTTTTTATTTCTGTAGAAGACATTACGTATGGTCATAAATCACTTAACCGCAAAAACAATGAGTGTGGCTAAAAGAGCCTTAACACCTAATGCATTAAAAACTGTTTCATATATCAGTACAAAAAATCATTCACTATATTAATAATCAAATAACACTGTAGATAGTCGGTCCAATTTTAAATATTAAAAGGAAATATCAATCTGGAATGTCTATAACTACATAAAACAAGCAATAATCATGTGACAAGTGAAACTGTAACAAAAAATTACCGACTACAGACAGTAAAATTTCTCTCTCTGCAAGAATATTTTTTTTATGGCATACTGCAGCAGGCGAGCAGTCGGGCCACCTGATGGGAAGTGGTCACCGACACCCATAGACAGTGACAATACCAGTGGTATCGCCGACGCGCTGCCTACCGTGAGACAGAGGGTGTTAAGTCTTGTTTACCCAGTAAATACGCTGCCTACGGTGCCCTTCAAACCGGAACGCAGCATTGTTTTCACCTACTGCTTCGCGGCAGAAATAGGCTCCAGTGGTACCCACCAGACGGTCTCCTGTAAACAAGGGACCTACCACCGGACCTAAATGTACCTTGGTTTCTGCCACTGCATTTAAAATTTGTAATATCTTTTAAATTATTCCATTAAATCAAAACAGCATGTTTAATGCTTAAAGAATCAAGATTTCTTTTAAGGCGAGCTTTAAATATGCCTTATTACAATTTTCAACAATGTTTTACATAAATATGGTTATTGCGGGTTATTCCTAAATCATAGATATATGCGCTGGCGGTCTTTTTTTAAAACCGTTCTAGGTAGTACAATTATGTAAAACATTTTTTAAGTGTATCTTATACGACTTCAATAGCGTGAGAGAGCATAGTCAGCGTGAAATTTACCTTTTTGAGGATCTGAACAAGCGTTCCCAGGCTAACGCAGCTCGCGTTATTAATTATGAACTAATTTTAATTTATTTAAAATCCACTAAATACGGATTTTTCCTGTTAGTTATTTATATTTACTCCGACGTTTCAGATTCTTTCCAGCATCCATGATCACGGGCAGACTAAGTTAGATTTATGTTGTATCTCGATGTTTTGGAATAATTGTCAGAGTTTTTACTTAAAATTGACATATCTTTTATTTTCTTAATTTCGAACATCGGTTTGACAAAAAGTTTTTATGTTGTCCTTTGGCTTTGTAGTTTTTATATCTTTGAGTTTAATTTTTGATATTATTTGATCCAAGGAAGGTGGCAATATTGGGAAACAAAACTATCGAGACAAAAATGTCGCATGTTCTGAACAACTGGCTAACCAACATCAACTATTATGTTTTATATGCAGTCTTAAATACCACTACGAATGCATATACAAGCTATAAAAATAACAAAGATCTTTCTGAAGACAAAAAATAGTGGCTTTGTCCGTCTTGCCGTTCAAAAGCTCAAAAGTTCCAACAACCCCATTCGGTTTCTGTAGTCACATATCGAGAGACAAGCCCTTCATGTTATGTCACAATGAGACACACTCAAACTACATGTTCTGCTAATAGTCAAGAATAACTCTTGAGAATATTAAACAAATTATTCAACAGGAAATAAACAAGTTTTAACCAAGAAATATATTAATTCAAAGAAGCATACAAAGAACATTCACTATACAGTGTCTCAAGCATCCACACAAAATCGTTTTGTAATCGCACATTAAATGATAACAATCTCAGCATTGGACCGACATAAACTACACGATTTATTGTTCTTCTTTACAATCTATAGATAACTTTGGCTTATTGTCACATCTAAATTTGTTATTGTTAATTTTAGACATTACATTACCTTAACAGTGTGTTATAAAACTGAATGTGTTGTAACGTAATATGTCCAATTTACAGGGGACCGTCTAAGGTAGTACCACCAGCGGACGCTTTTCTGCTGCAAATCTATAGTATAGTGTAGTGTTTAAACACTAATTTATTCCGATTCGAAAGGCACTATACCTGGGTAATTACTTTGTAAACGAGATATAACATCCCATATCACAGAGCGATAAGCTGACTTGTGGCGTTTACGTTTTGATCACCTGAACGTCTTACTGTCTCATCGCTTTATCTAATATATTAAGTGGTTATAAGTTATGACGGTCCGTGACACCATGGAGTGAAGTCAAATAGTTTTACACACTATTTTTACGAACGACTCTCGAGACTTATTTCAAATCGGTCTTCGTTGAAATATAGCATTATTCTCAAACACAGTTTGAGAACACGACCACCTAAAAGAAAATGAAATATGATCTTTTAGGAGCTATTCTAATTCCGTGGCTTTTATGGCTCTTTGATTAAAAAGGTATTGTGGTACTAGTGTAAAACAATTACATTTTCAACCGATCAGTTGTTTTAGTGAAAAAGTATTTTAAATGGGATGTTTGCCTTCATAATTGTAATTCTTCAATACAGACTATTTTTAACGAAAACTTAACATTGTTTTAAATTTATAGATTTATTAAAAATACGTGTCTGTTAGCCTCAATATCCGGTATAAACTTTATTATGATATATTCAACCGTTCGTGACAAAATCAATGGAGACAAATATATTAGAATATTTTATTTTAACATCAAAATTTGCATTACATTCATAGCAATATCGTAATTTTTTTAGCTTTACCTTTTCATTTCTTAATTGTAATTAACTTTTCATGAAAAACATTTTCTGTAGGTTTTGTAATATGATGTAAGTTAAATTTATACTCAACACACAACGCAGATTTTCGGTGCCTCGCGCCTCTTTTCTCTGAGTTGGAGCTTTAAAACTATGAGAAATATACTTCAACAGAAGTATTACTTTATTTTATTTGATATAAGCACTTAATATCAGCAGCATCTTCGAAATTCAAAGTTCATGAAATACAAATGTCACATGCACATATGTTAGTTCATATTAAGGCGACGTTTCCAGTTTTTGACATTGCTGCAGCAATTGCAGGCTAATTTAATTCTGTATTCGTTGCAAAATAACAAGTGTCAAGCCATTTATTCGAAACGCCTCACAACATGACACGGCCTTTCTAGTCAGAAAGACTGCAGCCTTAGGTTCGTGATATTAAACTAGTTTTCAAATATATAAATTAATGGTAAATCATTCATTTCGTAAATTTTTAATGAAAAAAAGTTGTGAGTATAAAGTAGTTTGAATTAGTCTCTTTAAACGTCATTTGGCAAGTTTCTTCAATCGGAATCGAGGAACATTGATTTTGCATTAACAAATGAAATAGATTTACGAACCAACAAATCGATTCAATTTATAGTTACTACTATATAATGGATTTTCGTAGCTAACTGCCTCCAGTAGCCCTATGGTATGGGCGTGTGACTTTAGAAACACAGAGGTCGTAGGTTCGAATCCTGCAGGGACTCAACAAATTTTCATTGTTGTTTCCTAGTTGGTTAGGCAATCTGGGCCGATCACCCAATTGTCTGAAAAGTAGATGATCCATGCGTCGGATGGGCATGTAAAAGTTTGTCCATCACCACCGCATTGGACCAGCGTGGTGGGATACGATCCAAACCCCCTAATGGCTAATGGGAGTATTGGAGGCCTATGTCCAGCAGTGGACTATCATGGCTGATGATGATGTAGATGATGGATTTTTATAACTAAATAGTCAAACATTTTAAAATTAAGATATTTGTCAAAATTTTAGAGCTTGTGTGAAACAGGTGTTACAAGCGCATGGTAAACGCTGGTACATTCCCAGTTGTTGGCAACGTTAGCAAGGATTGCGGTCATAATGTGATTCCGTATTCTAGCGAAGTGAGCAAGCGTTATGTCAGAATCTGGTGCGACGTGCGCTGTGAAACGTGACCAATGCTCTTTGACTACAGTTGCTATCCTAATTATTTATACTTATTCTCCAAATTGCAATGTTCACGAAAAGTCAGACTATGTGCCTTAATACAATGTTACTTCTTTTTACAGGGAACCGCCTAGAAGAGTATCACCGTAGTGACCACCCCTGTCTTCCGGTTTGTAGGATACTTCCGTAGCTAGCAAGATTACAAGGTAAACGAGATGTAACATAATATGTCTCAGGTTGGCAAGGAAAATTAAAGCGTCTTTCATTTCTAATGAGAGGGCATTTCACTGAACGTCAGGTAAATTGCTCGACTCCACACGTAAATCAATAAAAAACGCACTAATTCATATTTTGTTTAGCTAATTTTTTCATTTATTTCACTAAGCAATCATAATCATAGTCGGATTTAGAAATGCCTCTTTAGGATATAAATAAAATGTTAGCGTCTTCACTTGTGTTTACATGCTCGAAAAGATACAAAAATATTACATCAAATTCCCCAGACATTAGTAATGAAATATCATTAAAACGAAACACATGTTCTTTTGGATATTCAACAATGAGCTACAATCAAAAAAATATTCAATCGACACCCAACAATACCTTTTCTGAATTTTAGACGAGAGTTTTCTTCTCAAAATTTTCTAGAATTATATTACCAAACATTAGAGAATATACAGTAGCATTGCCGTCGCCTCAATCAGTGATAATTAATCATTACATAAATGATTAATTATGACTACTTTTAATTTTTTGTGAAGGGCTGTTGTTTCTCAAAATAACAAAATCATAATTATTTCTATTGCTTGCGCGAATATTATACATTATTAAATAATATTACTTTACGGATTTTATCGCGTTTATTTTACATTTTAAATTCCCGACGTTTCGAACACTTTCCAGCCGCCGTGATCACTGGGTAGACTGAGATGTCATGCGTCTTGTTGCCAGTGCTGAAGCGGGGTTTCCAGATCTAAATTTAAATTAATTATTTTTAGTCTGTACTCCGACCTATGCAAAATGAACTGGTTTTATCTTTACAGCCAGCAGTGGTATTATGCTTGGGTTTAAATTTTAATTTATTAATTATGGGATCCCAAGCAGGTGGTAGAACCAACCATCTTCTCTATTGAAATTTGGATGTTTTTAATCTCAATAGCCTGACGGATCATCCTTGGTAGGAATCAGGTTCTTTAGCGAGTTTGTGGTCGATCAATTCTGATGTAATGGTTTGGGTGATTTAAGGTATGGTCACACACTGTCGACTTGTTGGGTCTTCTATGTTTAATGTAAAATAAACGCGATAAAATCCGTAAAGTAATTTTATTTAATAATAACAAAATTATTTTATCTTATAGCAAATAATATTAAAAATGTGCATTACCAAAACAAAAATCAAGGCTGATACGACCCCTTTTTCTTGAAGACCTCTATCCTTATGCTAAGAGACTACCGAGACTGACGTGTGGGTATGAAAGTATGTATGTATGTTTTAATACACTATAGTGTAATACAATATAGCGCGAAGCGTTCGGCCCCAAAAATAGATAATAATTTTTGTAACAATCATTTTTATATATTGAAAGGATATAAATATTAAACAAAAATCCTTTAAATTATATTTTTGAAATTGTACTATGACGTAATTACTGGAAGCACTTTAATTAACATTAAACCATCTTAGTACTAATATTAGTTTAATTACATCCCCTAACTGAATGCAACGCTCTTGAAACTAAAAATTCAAATTGCATTTTCATTATGTTAATTAAATAGAATACTAATTTATATAATATTGTTATAATTACGAACAATAATTGATATACTTTGCGTATTTTGCTGAAATTTGTCTCAGGAGGCCTATATCGCAATGAGAGGCCGTAAGTAGAAGTTCGACCACTGTGCCCCAGTCATTAAAATCTTTCGCAGTATCATTGAGCCGTTATCAGTACGCGGCCATTATTGTTAAATTCACTTTACTCAATAATAACCTAAACAAACTTTTATTCCTCCACCTCAGTTTAATTTGTGCCTGTAGGAGAGAGTTTGGTACAGATGTAATTGTTAATTAAAAAAATATAGATAATTCTGAACTAATAAAACTTATTCGTTACTGCTCTATTATAAAAAATAAAATATCTTTTAATTTACTTACTAAACAAATCAGATATTCAATTTGAATAGTATTCGTTTTACTTTGTTTAGCTGCTTTTTTTTTACCTGCTTATCCTATCTTTTCATAATACAGAGATTTAGTTTTAATAACTCCTTATTATACATTAGACATTCAAAATGAGAAAAAGGTGTACATTTTGAAATTAAGGAATAAAAAAAATAAAAATAAAAAAACGACTTATTTTTGTTGTGGCATATATTCCGCTGAGAAGCTTTTATTAGAACTCAAAATATACGCTCTTTGCTAGTTCTTATCGGGTGTTTAAGCCATATCAGCACAATGTCTTAGTGCGCATTGAAGAATGAGGAGCTTTTCCATTATGAGATAACATTAAAGGGTTTATGGAATCTCAACGTTAAAATGTTTTTTAAAAAAAGTTGAGTAAGCTGAAAAACAACAGAAAAACAAAAGTTATGTTTAATAAAAATTGTTAAAATTCACAACTGTTATAAAAGAAAAATCGTTCTTAAAAAAATAAGGTATTTTTTTATAACTTGCGTTAATGCCTATATTTAAATTACATCTAAATCCTCCAATCTACTACTACCGAGGATCAGAAAGACTAAAAATGTATGACTTTTATCGATTTTGTCGTATAGTAAAATAATGTTCCGTTTGACTAGTATTTTAACGGTATAATACTGTAGTCAATCTATACAAATAAATTACATTGTCTGTCTGGGTGTCTATTTGTAAGACTAAGCTGACGGATTTTTTTTTCCGAGTACATTGTGTTATATAACTGTAACATATTACAAAATGACTTTTATAACTTTTTGTTTCTTCTAGCTAATCTTTTGAATGGCTAGTCCAATTAAAACGTGACTTTTATTACAAGATACCTAATATAACTGGGACTAACTCAAGCTGCTTTAGAAAACTACTAGCTAAAGCACTAAAAATCTTTAATAAAATAACAGATTTTTTAAATTAGTACCACATAACAAATTGAAACTCTGGCTTAAATTCCCTTTTGACCTACGTCCTTTAATATTTAACAGATTTAACCGATTCATAAAAAAAAGTCTAGCCTGTAGCTAGTGTAACATCACTACTTAAGTATAACATTACAGACAAATAGAATACTATAACATGAAATATACCCATAGCTAATTTAAAACAAAATGTGAACCAACCACGCTGGACCAACCTACATTGGACCAGCGTGGTGGGATACGGTCACAAATACCCTAATAGATAGGGGTGTATTAGGGGAGGCCTATGTACAGCAGTGGACTATCACAGGTTGTGTGATTGTTAACTGCGAATTTTTGTTAACATACAATTACACGTCACAGCTGACAGTGTTGTTGACAATTTCATTAGCGGTTTCTTAATAATATCATATTATTTTCACTTTCTTCTAAATCATTTTTTGTCAAAATTGTATGTTGATCATACTAAAAGGGAATCGCTTGACAAGCAAAACCTATGTAACAATAAATTATTATATAATCGATAAAAAGAGGCGGAAAAACAAGGTTTAAATCGTACTTATTTCTTTCAGGAAGTCGGTTCAAAATAGAATAAATTATATCGCAAATGTTTAATTGTTATGAATTTATGTTTTGTACTCATATAATTTGTATTCCAAATATTTGTAAAGATGAACTTTTATAGAATTGCTCAAAGCACAAAAAGATGGGAATGGTGAAAAGAATGAAAATGGTTAATTAGTCTGGGATAATTTTGGGACTTTAGCCAAAAGCGACTGCAGCTCACACTGCAAACTGCGGAATGGCCTTAAACGGTAGACAAAAGCTTAGGAGACGGAGCCGATCTTGATTCCGTGCACTAATGGCAGTAGAATTTATGTAAGCCTGTATTGTTAAAGGTGTAAATGTAAAAATGTTTTGTATCGTATTTCAATTGAAGTACACTTTATTGTCTATGTTTTGCTACCTTCTAATACGGATTTTACGCCAAATATAAGTAATTATATTGTACAATATCCAAAGCTAGCATCATATTAATTAATGGACTTTAATTAATTATAGTAACTTTAGTTTGTATCGTCCAAAATCAATTAAAACATAGCGTCAAATTCGTACAAAGAAAACCGTTTTCTAATATGGTAAAGATGGAAGCAGCACCAAATATAAACAATGTCGTATAATGTTGAGTAAGAAATATGAGTATGTGAACTATGTTAATTTTAATTCAAGGTAAGATATTTATATATTTATTCTTTGTGCACAAAAGCACATTACGA
Organism: Lamproptera curius; assembly: GCA_029286875.1. Lineage (NCBI taxonomy): Eukaryota > Metazoa > Arthropoda > Insecta > Lepidoptera > Papilionidae > Lamproptera > Lamproptera curius. The sequence continues at coordinate 70,085 of JAGSMT010000446.1, forward strand.
ATTATACTTAATACCAATGGCATTTTCTGCCAGTCAACCTTCCGGTGGTGCACACTTAGAGTGGGAAGTTTCATTACCATGTTGAAAATAGAAACAATAAATGTTATAAAATGTAGTCTAACTAAAAATAATATTAATAAATTACATATATATATATATATATATATATATATATATATATATATATATATAATATATATAATATATATACTAATTCAAACATAAATACAATAATATATATATATGAAATTTAGTATTTTTATTATATATAATGTATATATATAATGTTAAGTAGGAAACATAAAATTCTTTCTTCTTGCTATTTTTGTAAGCTTTCATGAGCGAGTCAGCTTCAAATAGTCCTAGTATGATTTATTTACCTGTGTAGCAGTTTTTACGCAGGGTAAAGGGCATCTGACCTCCACAACCCAAAGTATTACACGCATTAGATGGTTGAATTACTTGTCAGAAAATGATATCATATACCGATTGCCAAAAACGTTCTTGACAACTGGGACTGATTTTAACAAGCCCATACAATGCATGGTGACTCATATCTCTATTTTAAGACATTTGGATGCCCTGCTCACATTAGCTAACCAACTAAAAACCAACTATAACACAAAGTTGTTTCTCATAGCAATTCCGACCTCTGATTTGTAAAGCAGAGGCCCACACCATTAGGCTAGAATGCAGTTAAGCAGGAACCAACAACGAACATTTATAAAGTCTCCTGCACGTTCATATATTCAGATCCTCATATTCTTAAGCATGCCTATTATTATTGCCATTATATTACCATATACATGTACTTGCCCTCAGTATTCTTAAGCACGCTGAACTGCGTGATAGTTAAAGGCAAAAAACATACACCTAAATAAGGTAGATCATTTAACGCTCAATTTCTTAGTATATTCTATGATCTGAACTCTGGAAAAAGGTCTATAACTTGGATTATGCTTTTGAAACTGTAATTACAACTTCTTATTTATCATTTACTAGTAACCCTACAACCCACCTTGTGAGTGGAATTTCGTAAAATCCATTAGCTTACCTCTACTCGGCAAAAGGAATATTCCTAGCAAATTTCAAGTAACGCTTTATGATTACAGAGATATCGCAACGAGTCAATATATAGGTAGGAATCTCTTTTATATATAGATAAAAAGCGCAAACAACTGAGGTATCGACCACATAAATGAAAATCGCTTATGAGATTAGTACAAAATAGATAAAATTGATAAAATAAAGACTTACGCTAAATATATTCTTCAAATAAATTGTGTTTTTGTTTTAAATATTTTAACATAAAATCATTCTTTTAAAAGTATTTATTTTGCGTCAATAGTACGCACATATTTAAAGTTGACGACGACGTTTCATGTTATGCAAGTTAATTAAAGAACACAAAACAACATCCTGAGACTAAATCCATTTCTGTAACAAACCAGCTTAACTTCGAAATCGTTGAAACACGGTTGATTTTATTCTCAATACGATTCAAAGCTTCGTCAAGAAATCGTTTTAAAAGGAACGCTCAGTGGATCGGATAAATTTGCATTACAAATGCTCTCAGATTGGAGACATTCTTTCATGAAAATATAATGACTTTTGCCCGGATGGAATATCATGATTATTACCATAAATAACGAGTCGTTGGTTTTACGATTCCATTAGTATGCTAGTCACGTTACTTTTATATAATTTAACGTTGAGAAATAATAAATTTAACAAGAGATACATTGTTAGTGTTTGGTTATTACATATTCAATTTTCTTAACATTTTACTGTAATCTAGAATTATCCTGAAATCTCAATAAGACAGTGTAATTAAAACTTTTATGGATATTATTTTGTTTGCAATTGCTATATGTTTCTATCCTTTCTAAGAGGTTTCAGTGAACGATCCCGCATTTGATGGCAAAATTACTTTCTCTTCGACACTTGCGCTTTTTCAAATCGTAGGTCGGAGGTTTGAATCCTGCTGGAATGAAACACCTTTTCAATATTGTTTCGTCGTTGGTTCGCAGATGGTTGATCTCTAATAAAAATCGGCGGCCGAAGTCGAAATCGGCTCTGAAAACATTATACGTTTTCAAAAGATATCAAGATTTAAATGCATAGGCAAAAATCGTGGAGTAGTTCAAAATGCTAATTATAAAGGTAATAAGCCTTAAAGGTTGGAGTAACATCATGTTATCAGTAACTCTTTTAAAAATGTTTAAAACATTTAATAATTCAACTTACAAAGTAATGAATACAAAATACAAAAGCTTATATATATATATAGCCTTTTTACTTTCACCTTATTATTTGTTAGATAAACATATTTGAAATAATTACTTCTTAAAGTACCGATTAGTTGCTATATTATTGTTTGTAAAAGTGATTGAAATTTCTTGTTTTCATTTGAAGGTCACACATGCCTTGGGCTTGCATGAAAGCTCTCAACGTAATAATAGCTAGCTCTAAATTAGTTTCTGCCATCTTAAACATATCTAAATAAAACGAAATTTAATTAATCAATATCATTCTTAATTCTATGCGATAAATGTTTTTTTATTAGGTTTAAAGGCCCTATGGAAAAATGAAAAACAAGTAATATTAGACAACAAAAAAAATACCTAAAAAGGCGCAGTATGTACGCAGCAAAATATTGCCTTTAATTGCCCAGCTAGAACAATGTTCGCTAATTGTTCCATATGTTCTTGTATTAAGCAATATTACACTATGTTTAATAAACACAGTTCGCTCCGACGCAGCTGCTCGGAACGGACTGCAACTGTCGCTCCCGCATGGAAATAATCCCCAGCAAATTAGTGCTGTGTCATCGTGCGACTCTAATAGTGGTAGAGGTAAGAGTGCTCTTAGGAGGTTCCAGTCACGTAAGTTTTTTACACGTGCAATATATTTATTTCATTTTACTTTTGCTTGCCTCAACAGGGGCAGCTAGTGTACTACCTAAGGCTCTTAAAGTGTTCACATAGTCTTAAAGCAATTACCTCCCCCACAGGTGGGAGGACTATTGACCACGGAGGATCACCCCTGAGGCCTAGAAATCACGGACGTCTCCCTAGAGGTATATGCACGACACGCTGACATATTCACAGAAATAAACAATGAGTATAAGAACCTTGGGCACCTGCAAAACGCCATGCAGCTCGCGGCCCGTGCCCGCCACTACTGACCTAGACGTGCCGACTTATGACCCTGCTTCGACACTATCTACCTCTGGCGCAGATTATCGCCTGAAAATATCTCCGACTCGAATCGGAGAACTTACTCCATGGATATCGAGCCCTGCTAAGGCGGACAAAGCGATCCGTGACAGAGAATAGATGACGACGGTTTCCGAAACCGTTGTTTCTCATAAAAAGGCAAAATGCCGCCGCTGTAAACCGCGAAGAATACCGCGCTCTCCTCACCAACTCAAAATTAGGTCGAGGCCGCTCCCGGGCAGGTTGAAACCCTCGAACATTTATATGGCCGAACATGGCCAAAGCCCCACCATAATTGTCATCCACGAAAAGACGAGCTGGGCGCAAGTAAATAATTCATGAACAAAAATAAATACTATGATGTCAGGTCCTAAAGATGCGCGACTAGGATCCGCGTAAACGTCAACCAGTAGATGACTTTCGTGAACTCACACACTTTCTGCGGAATAGCCGCATTCAATTTCACCTTATGCCCACCCAGAGATCGTAAATTACGATGCAGTTGCACGTGGTATCTCCCTAAAGAGGTGGATATCGAATCCAAAGGCCGATATCCTAACTCAAGGATATCCTGAACACTGTGCGGAAGCTTACCTGCACCCGACGGTCAAAGGTCGTCATGGATCTTCTTATGTTAGGAATTAGACCTTCCCGAGGAGTGGCTATATTCAATATTAAATCCATTTGCAGCCTATCGGGATCAGAACAGAATCTCCTTACAAGACAGGTATCGTTGTGCGAGTGTTATAACTGCCAAAATTTCAGCCATACCGCGCAATTGCGATGTGAACCACGTTGTGTTAAATGTTTTGGTAAACATAGCGACTCGGAGTGCCCTCGTCCAAAGGATACAACAGACCCTCCGTCATGCGTAAATTGCGAAAAGAGGTCCACCAAGTTACAGGGGCTGCGAAAAAGCCCCAAAACCTCTAAAGTAAATTCTCCTTCCAAGAATCGTTTCAGTAAATACAAAATGGGTGCGAAAAATATTGCTTTTGTTTTAGCATCGGTGCCGATCAAAAATGCCTGAGTTAAGCCCCCGGTAATTAAAATGAATAATCCATCCCAAACAGATGCGGCCGCATTAAAAACAAATTACCTGAAGCGCGAGACAGGCGGCGGGCAAATCGTTGCACCTGCAAAAACAATGGCGTTACCGATTACTACGCCTATTGTCTCTACAGGTGGTTTCCAGTAGTGACACTCAATTAGAGGATAATATTAAACTGGCCCTATTAGTAATGCAACAAATAGATATCGTAGAGTTAGGGCGTATTTTGCGATAAACTTCGCGTCGCCAAAGACGGCATCAAAAAATGAACGCACTGTCGCAGCATGTGCGCCTGTTACAGAGCCATGGGCAATCTAAAAATTAAATAAATGCAACAGACACAAGGCCGTAGGTTACCGTAGATAAAGATGGCAATTCCTCGTATAGAGTAGGGCCAAGACCGCATTCACTAGTCGTTTCTTCTATAACACAAACGGTTTTAGAGATCAGAAGGCAGAAATTACTAAATTCATACAAGTTTATAATATAGACATATTTTTGGTACAAGAGACTCATCTTAAACCAACAATACAGCGATCCCAAGATAAGCGGATACAATATTAATAGACACGATAGACTGTTAGCCCCCATGGGCGGTACTCTAATCTATTATAAAAGATCCCTCATATAACATCAATAGAAGTGCCCTTACTTACAAATTTAGAAGCTTCGGCGTGCATGATCGCACTTACCGGCCATAAGCCGCTTGTACTTGCCTCAGTGTACTCTCGCCGCTAAAAACTATGTTACAATCAGACCTTGAGCTGCTTTTCGGCCTGGGTCCATCAATATTACTCGCTGGCGTTTTAATTGCAAACACCGCGACTGGAACGACAGCAGAAACAACTCAAATGGCACAATATTGCAGGGGTCTCGAGAGGTACTCAACATTAATATAATAGCCCCAGGGACCCCAACTAGATATCCATCAGATATTAGAAGGGTCGCCTAGTACACTAGATCTATTTATTCTAAAGGGTGTCTCACTTGATGTCATATCGATAGAGACACAGCACAGATTAGATTCGACCATGCAGGCCGGTTTTATATGGAATTGGGCCAAGAGCCTTGATTCGGTCCTATACTAAAACCGTGAGTGGATTAGCATCGCCTTGAGGTTAAATTCGAAATAAACCCTCAGAATTGTGAAAACATCCCAGATGTAGTTTATAATCTAGATCAGGCAAATAATGCCATTAACAACATAAAGTCGCGCATCTCATCGGCCATGAAGAGTCCAGAGAAGGTAAAGATTACGAGCCGCAAACTTTGGCCTTCTTTCGACATTCGATGTCTGATAAGAGACAAAAATGCGCGCAACGAGCGTACGATAGATATCGGTCCGAAACAAACCGCGCATTATTTAGATATTTACAACTTCAGGTTAGAGACCGCGTAAAGACTCACCCGCGAAACTTCGTGGCAAAACGTAACGGAAGAATTAGAGCCATCGCATGTTGCCTACTGGCAATGTGGCCGAAACCTAAAATTAGGTTCACGCGATTCAATTCCGCCGTTAGTCCGTCCTAACAATTGGCTTATTAGCCTTCGATGATTTTGAAAAAGCCGAATGTAGCGGACACACTAGAGTTACAATGCACGCCATCTCGCTTACACCCGATACGTTTCCATCTTGCGGAGGTACCGTGAAATCAGCCGTGAGGGCAGTCTTACCACCAGAGGGCGAACGCTTAAAAGTAGTGACCCGGAGAGTCAAAGATATAATTAAGGGTCTTAAACCCCGATCGGCACCTAGCAGACCGTATTAAGGCATTAAAACTTTTACCAGGCCCGATTTTTGTCTACTAGCGAGCATTTTCAATATATTTCCTAGCCACCTGTTCCTTCCTGACGATGGATAACAATGGCCTCTTCAAGGAAGGAGGCCATTATTATCGCATAAAAGCCGCGTAAAGCCACTAAACCAACCAACGAGTTATCGTCAATCAGTCTCCTCAACTGTATGGAAATTGTATGAACGCATAATCTTGTCAAGGTTAAAGTTACGTTTTCTCAATGGCCTCCTACCAGACAGAACAATTCGGGTTTCGTCCTGAACACTCCTGTTCCGACCAGGTTTATCACCTCACAGAATACATTTTGACGGGCCTTAACAAAACAAAGTCAGGCCTTAGATCCCATTATACGGGGCTGTTCTATTCGATGTCGAAAGGCATTCGATAAAGTCTGGCACAACGGCTTACTCTACAGTTGTACTCTTTTAATGTGCCTGACAGGCTGTCGCATCATACAAGCCTACCTTTCGAATCAACTCTTTCGATATCGGTGAAGCACCCTCTCAACCAGACGCTCCCTGCTGCGGGCGTGCCACAGGTTCCGTTCTTTCTCCTCTGTTATTCACGCTTACACTAGCGATATTCCTAAAAAGCTCTAATGTTAACCTTGCGCTTTTTGCAGACGACACCGCCCTCTATTACTCCTCTTCCTCTCATCCCTTATCACCAGCAACTCAATGATGCAATTAATAGCCTAGGCGATTGGTTCTGCAAATGGAGAGTTGATTGAATCTCGAAAAAAGTGTAGCAATATACTTTAATCGGTCTTCTGTCAGAGCTAGCCTCACTCGATCCTACCACACGTCCGTTCAAAAACCGCACACAATGCTCGATGTAGGCAAACACTCGGGCAATTGAACCTCTAGGCAAACCGATCCCTGGGAGAAAAGCCAAATATTTGGTGTTACTTTCGACGTAACATGAGTTTCAAAAGCCACGTCAAAGAGGTTGAAGAAAAGCCGATGCCTCGCATCGTCTCTTCCATCTTACCAACTCAAATAGCAAAATGCCTCATAATTACAAACTTTATATATAAAGCTTGCATGCGGCATAATGCATATGCATATCACAATCTTTTGCCCACATATCCTCCTACCACTTAAATCAACTACAGGTGGTGCAAAATAAATTTTACGACGAGCCACTGGAGCAGAGCTTTATCAAAAATGTCGACTTGCACAGCGATTGCAAGATGCCGACATTACGCGCTCATTTTAAAACATTATCAAAAATTTCTATGAAAGAATGAAACGCAAAATAACCCTCTGATGGAAGCGCTGCAAATTATAACGCAGACCCAGAAGCTCTATGGAAACGTCGTCCCCGTAATATACTCTAGACCCAGATGAAGAAGGGGCTTAGGAGTTCTGGACCCTAAAGGTCCCGCCACACGATACTACACACACAAGTAGGGATAACACACACACTTTTAGGTACACCTCGCTCAGAGCACGCGGACCAACACACGCGTACACGAGATACACCCGCGTTCCAGGGTGGTTCTCACCGCCCAACAATCGATTAGACAGTCGACCGAACATCGCGCTCGGTCCGTATACCGAACGTCGATGATCAAACGACTTCTTCAAAATCAACCCACGCATCCTTAATGCGTGTGGCCATTCTTTAAAGTTTTGGTACCAAGTTCGAGGGATCTCGCAATCCTCCGAACTCAGTAATAGATAAGGCTTACCAGACGCTGGTCAGAAGCAAACTGAATACATAGAAAGATTTAATAAAAGGCTGTGCGGATTTTATCGCGTTTAATTTTGTTTACGATTTTCTCGACTTTCATAGCCTGCTCGTGACCATGGATACTTTACAGGAGCTATGGTCACGAGCAACTGCGGAGATTCATCTGATTATAATATTTTTTTTTATATATACTCACGTTGTTATCTTCCCGTCATACGTCAAACTAACTTCGAAAATCCGTAGTTTGTTGTTTTGTAGATTACATTAATATTGATATCTAACCCACTAACAACAATGTATAATAACAAAATTATATAAATTAAATTAAAAAATCTTTATTAGAAACAGATTTAACAGATTTTGAAGTCCGTATGAAAATAGACATAGAAAATGAACCATGAAATCGACCAAAATTATATGATTTTTGGCCCATTCATATTGAGGCAAATTATGTATATAGTTTGTCTCCATTATAATAATCATTAAAAATTTGAAATTTGTATAAAACCAACCCATACAAATAAATATTTAAACGGTAATTACACCACTATCGATCCTAGTTAGCTACGTGGCAAATCTTTGTTCCAGAGAGCACGAGGGATCTATGATGATGAACACCTGGCGGCAGAGCTCACCATGTTAAGCAAGTGCTGCAGGACAACAAACTTGCTGCGCCACGGCAGCGTCACAGTGACCGAGTGAAGGCAACGTGGAGCAGTACCTGCTGTTCTGCGCACTTTGTGAGAGGCGAAACTGACAAGATTGGCTACATTTTAAGGCGCTTCAATCAAAACTTATTTAAGCCGCTGAAGAAGATTGGTCAATTCCTACCACCTGTCAAGTGCAATATTCCTCTACAAGATCCAGGAATGTGCAAGCTAGATTGTGACTGCGTCTCTTATATTGGACAAACAAAGTAGAAATAAGAACCCGCGTGAAGGAACATATAGTGGACATTAAACATAAAAGACCCAACAATTTGGCAGTGTGTGGACCATCTTAATCACCAAACCATCAGATTTGATCGACCACAAATCCTCGCTAAGAACACCGATTCCTACTAAGGATGATCCGTGAGGCTATTGAGTTTAGAAAGCATCCAAATTTCAATAGAGAAGATGTTTGGGTTCTACCACCTGCTTGGGACCCATAATTAATAAATTAAAATTTAAACTCCAAGCATAATACCACTGCTGGCTGTAATGATAAAACCAGTTCATTTTGCAAGGTCGGAGTAAAGACTAAAAATAATTAATTCTATGAAGATCTGAAACCTTCAGCACTGGCAACAAGACGCATGAAATCTCAGTCTACCCCGTGACCACGCGCTGGAAAGTGTTCGAAACGTTGGAATTTAAAAATGAAAATAAAGGCAATAAAATCCGTAAAAGTCATTTTTAATAACTGCAAAATTTTGTTGTTTCCTAGTTGGTTAGGGCAATTTGGGCCGATCACCCAATTGTCTGAAAAGTAAAGATGATCCATACGTCGGATGGGCATGTAAAGATCGTCCACCCAGACCCGCATTGGACCAGCGTGGTGGGATACGGTCCAAACCCCTAATGGATAGGGTTGTATTAGGGAGGCCTATGTCCAGCAGTGGACTAACAAAGGCTGATGATGTGATGTTGATGTGATAAGATGTCGTTAAAAGTTTGAAAACTTTTTAATGAATAAGTAAGTATTTACTCGTTTGTGTAATTGATCGAATCTCCTGTGTCACTTGTATGTTAAATACTAGCTATTTTTAGCTTCACCTTGCTATAGCATATAATCAGAATTTTTTTAAGATGAACTATTTATGACAAACTTTACTACTTTATATTTTAAAAATATAGATATGGTAGTTTTAGGAGCTTTCTTTTGTCTACTCTTAAGTGTAAGCTAACTTATACAAAACGACGAATAACATTCATGGCAGAGTGTTTAAGGCGTCAGATTCGAAAACGTGCTGAAAATCATAAGCATCTTAGTTCAAAAAATCGCTTGTTTCACATTCATAAACGTCATTAGACGTCCGCGTTGACATAAGCTAGTCTCTCATAGTTCCGGAATATTCTTATTAATGTACAAAAGAACGATCCAAGTAAGTAACATGCATAAAATAACCCCAAGATGCCTCCGTCTCTTGTAAAATTAAAAATAAAAAACACGTAAGAAATGTGAACCATGTGATAATACTAACAGATTAATTGCAAGTAATAATTAATTTTGATCTAAATTCAATTTTTAAAAACAAAATAAATATAATGGTCACGCGTTGCAGAAAAAAGAAATAATCCTTGTTATTTATGCAGCAGTCAATAATTAAATGAAAATAAATAAATGAAAACTAGTTAAAAATAATCTGCTGGATACACCCTTTGCCGAAACATATCTAGTCACGCAGCCCCAGATTGATTGCTCTAATTCGATGCAGAACGTGATAAGGCTAATGACGGCATTCGTGGCCTCATCATGACGATATCGAGCGGGTCTATTTAAATTTGTCTGATTAGATTTGACCTCAAGTCAATGCTTTCATTTCAAGAGAGAAGTCAGTTCCAGTTCAAGTTTTTTTGCACTTAAGCGATGAGATGAGCAGTTTGTTCACCTAACAGAGAGCCCTTACCTATGAGAAAAAGCTTTGAGTGCATAAATTTATGAAATTTAACCCGAGACGTAATTTTTAATACATGTTTAATAAAACCTCTACATACTGGCATTTTATTAAAAGTAATTCTTTGTGGATAAAAAGTATTTAAGCCATGGAGGTAAACGAGGGGACAAATTTTACATAAATAAAGAGTTCCATCTAAATAGTTGGCACAAGAATACAGAGTTATTAATATTCTCCTTCTTCGGTTTGAAGTCGCGAACATCTTCAATATTTTTTTTTTAGTACCGTCTCTTTAGGATCTTGGAAAATTACAAAGTTTTTTACTTTCATTATACAATATTAATTTATACAGCAAACATATATGAAATAAATTTACTTGTCATTTATAACGCATATTCGTACTTTTAGCTAATACTTGATGTATTAGCCTAAGGCTTGAGTTTGCCTTGGCACGGTAAATATCGTATAAGCACAACAAGATTCGACTTTCGGTTCGATCTTTCACTGAAATATTGTAAAAATACGAAAGCTTAATTGTATAAAGTGGAGACGATTCTGTTGGTTTTTATATACCTAACAAAGTTTGTAAATTATTACAACACATATTTTTAGCAATCTTCATTAGAACTCCAAAAAAATAAAGATGATGACATTAACTGAATATCTCTTATACTTAAAAACATTGAGATAACTCACGTGACCCCGACAACAACCACGATGTCTCGTACGGACGAGTCGATTATCCCTCAACACCTAACACTTCACAGATCCAACCCTTTCCTCGGGAGGTTACG